>RJWM01008227.1:0-73975 GCA_004363535.1 Dasyprocta punctata | reverse complement strand
AACCGAGTACTAGGATTAAAGGTGTACACCACCACGCCCGGTTATGTTGGTTTTTTCTTGCACAAAGACAAGGGATATTTTTCCATTTTCTGATATCCTCTTCAAGCTCCTGTTTCAGAGTACTGTAGTTTTCAATGTAGAAGTCTTTTACATCCTTCATTAGATTGATACCTAGGTATTTCATTGTTTTGGATGCTATCATGAAAAATGTTGTTTCTGTAATTTCTCAGTGAGTTTTTTTTTATCCATGTATAGGAAGGCTATTGATTTTTGAGTGTTGACTTTGTATCCAGCTACATGACTGAATTTGGTTGTTAAATCTAGAAGTCTTTTGATGATTTTTCAGGTCTTCTGGTAGAGTATCATGTCATCTGCAAATAATGAGAATTTAATGTTCTTCTTATTCTAGTTTAAAATTCTTTTTCCTTCCTGCTCTTACCCAATATCTCTCCAGCTAATGTTTCCAGAACTATATTGAATAAGAGTGGTGAGAGTGGACATCCTTGTCTTGTTCCTGTTTTAGAATGAAAGCTTTCAGTTTTTGACCATTTAGCATGATGTTGGTTTGTCATTGAAGGTCTTTAACAGATTAAGATAAAGACCTTCTATCCCAATTTTCTATAGAGTTTTTCTCATAAATCCATGTTGGACTTTGTCAAATACTTTTTATGCATCTATTGAGACAATCATGTGGGTTTTGTTCTTGGTTCTGTTAATATGGTGTATTACATTTATTGATTTGCATATGTTGAATCATCCCTGCCTCCCGGGGATGAAACCTTCTTGGTCATGGTGTATAATCTTCTTGATGGTTTGCTGCATTCTGTTTGTCAGTATCTTAGTGAGAATTTTTGCATCTGTGTGCATTAGGGAGATTGGTCTGTTACTACTTTCTTGTTGGGTTCTTCTGTGGTTTTGGTATCAGGATAATGCTTGCTTCCAGGAATAAATCTGGGAGCACTGCTTCCTTTTCAATTTCATTAAAGTTTAAGAAATAGTGACATTAGTTCTTCTTTAAATTTCTTATTTAATTCAGCAGTGAATGTGTGAGGTCCTGGACTTTTTTTGGCAGGTTTTACATTACACCTTCAATTTTATTGACTAATACTGGTTTATTTAGAATTTTTATAACATCTTTATTCAGCTTTGGTAATTCATATGTATCTAGGAATCAGTCTGCTTCTGTGTTTTCCATCTGATTGCGATATAGGTTTTTGAAGTAGGTTTTAGTGATAGTCTGGATTTCTGCAGGATCTGTTGTGATTTACTCCTTTTTCCTAATTGTATGGATTTGAGTCTTTGTTTTTCCTTTTTTTTTTGATAAGGTTGCATAAGGATTTGTCAATTTTATTTAATCTTTCAAACAACTAAGTTTTTGATTCATTGATTCTTTGTACTAATTTTTAGTCTCTATTGCATTCATTTCTGCCCTGATCATAATAATTTCTTCCTTCTTATGAGCTTTGGGATTGAGTTACTCTTTTTTTCAAAAAGCTTGAGTTTCAATAGTAAGTTGCTTATTTTAACTCGCTCTGTTTTCCTGATATGTGTATTCGCTGCTATAAATTTTCCTCATAGAACTGCATTCATTGTGTCCCATAAGTTCTGGTATGTTATATTGGCATTTTTATGTAATTGTAAAAACTGTCTAATTTCTTCTTTAATTTCATCTGTGGTGAATTTGTTGTTCAGGAGGGTATTACTTAATTTTCATGTGTTTGTGAAGTTCTTGTGGTTTCTTTTGCCCTTGATTTCCAATTTCATTGGATTATGGCCTGATAATATGCATGGGACAATGTCAATTCCTTTGCATTTACTTAAGTTTGTTTTATGAGCTAGTATGTGCATTATTTTGGATAACACTCAAGTGCAGCTGAGAAGAATGTGTGTTCTAATGTTGTTGGGGGGACACTCTGTAGACATCTACTAAGTCCATTTGGTCAAAAGTTTGGTTCAGTTCTAGTATTGCGTTGTTGACATTTTGTCTATTTGATCTGTCTATTTTTGACAGTGGGGTATCAAGTTTCCCCATTATGGTTGTATTAGTGCCTATTTCTTCATATTTGTTGGTGTTTGTTTTATATTGTTGGGCACATGGTAATACACACACACATATATTTATATATATATATATGTGAATTAATATTCTTGTGTTGAATTTCTGGAATCTTGACTATTCTATGCCATAGCGTAGATGTTTTTCTGATCATGGCTAATGTAGTTTTATATGCCTCACTTACTGTATGCTAAATTCTTTTTCTCTGCCAGGGAAATTTTCTACCATGAAATTTATGAACAGGTTTTTTATGCAATTTGTGCTATCACTTGCTTTTTCATTGACTCCAATCTGTCTTATGTTATTCTTTTTTGCATCCTCTAGCAACTACTGGATTGATTTCTCATGGTCCTTGCTATTTTAAAGAAATATTTTTTTCTGATAGTTAATTGCTACTCTGTCTTCTGTTTCTCTGAGATTCTGTCCTCACACAGGCTCATTTTGCTATATATATTCAATAGAATTTTTAACCTCCTGGATATTTAAATCTGTTTTATGAATTCTGTTACTTTCCTATGTTGGGCATTTATGATTCCCATCATTTTCCTAAGGTCTTTTTTTTGTCTGTATCTGCTCTAGAGTTACTAAATATATTTTTCATTATGGACGCCATCTCTGCAGTTATCTAAGAACTTTTGCTGATTTAATTTTTTCTAGAGCCTTGTTCATTTGCTTTGTTCTTAACACTTCAGAGTCCTGGTGGGTGGTTTTCAGATTCTTCCACCTCATTTTCCCTTTGGTTTCCTTTGGTGTGTTGGATATCTGGAGTTGCTTCTTATGTAAGTGTCTTTTCATTTTGTATTTTTTAAATTTAATTTTTGTATTGATGCTTATATATCACCTATAGTGAGTAGAATTATTGCTAGTATTTAGAATCTTTAGAAAATGACCACTTCTCAGAGGTGTCTTAAAGTGTAGCTGGTTTTTGGATTTTGAATCTGTTGCAAGGTCCTACTTCTTTAAATTATTGGGGGTCAGAAGTTATCTGCCTAGTTGGCCTAGCTCCTAGTTCTTTGGCACTGGACTGTGGTATTGTGTATGACCATTAGGCAATCTCCAAGAATAACAACTGGTTAGAACAGTTATATCACTTTGACTTGAGTGATACAATCAGCAATAACACTACCATCAAACACAGGCTAAAAGTGGTAAACTGAGGTAACTATTAATTTGTCACCTTTAACCATATAAAATAGATTTGTGGTTATATAACAACATCTAAAACAAACCAGAAAATTGTATGCAGTAAATAAACTCTCTTAATGGCAATTTTACCCTCAGAGGAGAAAATTTAAAAAGCATTGGGGAAAAATAGAGAAACAGAAGGAAAGGAAGAGATTAGAAGCAAGCATGGAGGGCAAAGAAGGATCATGCAAACTTTGGGAAGCTGGTGCAGAAGATTGGAAGGAAAGAGAGGAGGAAGAGATACAAGCAAGAACAGAATAAAACAACACCACCAACCACAAAATTAGAAACCATGTTCATACTCATATAAAAAGAACAAATGATGAAAAAGAAGCAAAAGTAAAACAAAAAGCAAAAAGAGAAAGAAAATGAAGAAATGAAAAGAAAAAAAAATAAAAAGTCATCCTCACTTCATGGTGTATCTGTGCTCTGCTGGTAGACAGCATGGGCTGACAGAGTCCAGATCCATGTCAGTCAATTCCAGCAAGCCAGCAGTAGCTCCACAGTTGGATAGTGGGTTAAGAATTATTCCAGCAAGCCTGCACCCCTATTTCAATGTAAGCTCAGGCTAGCTTCTGGCTATAAGGCTGGTACCAGACCCACCCTACCTGCGGCAATTTCCATGTTGCTTGCAGGCTTGAATTTAGTTGGAAGCCACTAGATAAAGCCAGCTGATGTTCAGGGTTCTGAATTCAGTTGGCCCATTTTCAAGATGGTTCCTGACTAATTGCCTTCTCTTGCAGGACATCCGACTGAGGTGACTCACCAGCCACTGCAGTCTACTGTGTCTGCCATGCTGTTCTACTTGTGTGTTTCTTCTCAGAGGCCTCTGGGGTTGCCAGCCAATGGTGTCACCAACAGTTCCTGTGTATCTGCAATTTCAAGCCACCCCACCTATGCATTGTGTCTGGGCTCAAGAAGAAAGCAACACTTGCTTTCTTCTTTACTTCATTTTCTTCTTCATTGAAGTTTCTCTTGTAGCTCTCCCCGTGGGTTTCAATTCTTGTTTCAGATCCTTTCTGAGTCCTGAGAACCTGTCTTCTTCCTCCTTCTCTACCTTATGTTGCTGTTTCAGAGTTTGGACACCAAATCTTGGAGAGGCTCTTTCTCTGCTGCTCACCACTATGCCTTCTTCCCAGAGGTCAAAAGCTTTGTTTCATTTTTTTTCTTTTCTCTTTTTTTCCTTTTCTCTTGACCATGGAGGAGTGTTGGACTGAGAGATTTATGTATTTAGGTGGAATGGTGCTGCAAGGAAAAGGCTTTGCTAGTGGGCTAACCAAGGCCAAATCTAAAAGATTTTCTTATTAGAAAATATGTGAAGAAACCTCAGTCTCCTCAGGTATGTAAGAGCAAGGTGAAAGCAGCACAGCTCTGCTTACACAGGGTCTCAAAGCACTGCTAGCAACCCACTGAGCTACTGCCTGGTAACTCGTGATGCTTTGATGTGACTCATTGTTACGCTATAAAAATATATTGTTATGTTGGTAAATTTTTTATTCTGTATTGAATTTTTAAAAACCAGTTTAAGTTTTATGCCTTATAAATTTTAACTTTGAGAGTGTACTACAAAGCCCAGCAGGCTGGAAGCAATAGAATTTATTCAGTGAAGTTTTATATGCTAGAGGCCCTGGTCCTGTGAATAGGTCATCCTTTAGTTTTGGACACTGGCAGTCCTTTCAGAGACTCCTTGAATAGCAAGCATACTGCTTAAATGAAAGTCTTTTCCCTGTTAAAGATATAAGCAAGCATTTTCTGCCATTTTTCATCTCTTTTGTTGACTTTCCCCATCCTCTTCTATAAAAGCTTTAGAAATCAATTTATAGGGATTCCTTTATTAGATTATATAAATTACAAAAACAAAAGACAACTTCTTGTGTGTGGTTTATCTCTTTTTCATTTTACCTGGGTTTAAATAGGGATGGTAAAGCTATTGAAATAATACCAGCTGTATATATTCTTCAATAAGTCACTGATTAGTGTGGCCCATGGTGTGTTCCCAGATGTCCTGAATTTTTAGGGCCCAAACACCTGTCACTAATAAATTCCTTAATCAGGACTGGAAGTTGAGGAACGTTTTCTCACAAATCGAACTTAATACTTTTATTCTTCCTTTTGAAATAGGGTTAAAAGTAAAGACTATACAGAACATTTCAGGAACAATTTGAAATTCAAACCTTGTTATGGATTACAAACTGGTGGTCAACTTAGCACCAGTTGAATTAATTCAGCTGGTGTTGAGTAAGATGCTCCACCTGAAGAAAGTTGCCCGCATAAATAGGGACATGGAGAAGAAGAAGGAGGTGGTGTGGGTTCTTCCAAGAGTTGCTGTTCGAGCTGCTGGTTCTCCTGGAGATGCTTGTCATGCTGGCTTCCCCAATATGGATTCGGCCATTATTGTCAGAGGAGCTCGGGACCTCATCGGTGAGAGTGGCTGTGGTTCACGTTGCAGGAGCTCCGCTCCTCATATTGTGCATTACTTCCTGGCTCCGGAGGGGAGGCTGTGTGCTGGAGAAGCTGGTCATGCTGGGCTTCCTGACCTGTGCTTAACTGTTCTCCATTGTCTGAGGAGTGCAGGACCTCGTCACCATTGTGGATGGCTGTGGTGCTCTTCAGGGCAGCCCTGCTTCTTCTTTTGAGTGTGACTTCTCGGCTCCTATGTAGAACCCTTAACCCACTGCACAGCTCCTTCACCCTGCTGGCACAGACTTTCTAGTTCCACTGCTGACCTGTGGTCTTCCCAGCACAGAACCGTAAATAGTCTGGCGTGAGCCCTTATTGTGGGCTCTTAGATTCCCAGTTGGTACTGTGGGAGGCATTGTCATGTGTTTTGGGTCTCTAGAGGGACTCTTGCATGATATTGCTGTGGGGTCCAGGCCCTCGGTTAAATATCCTGGGTCTTAGTGATGTGGACAGATTTTCCTGCACTTTCTTGTGTTTAACTTTGGGTGACTATTATAAAACAATATTACAAACGCTGTGTCCTGTGGCAGTTGTTTTCCCTGTAACCCCTGACTACAACAAACCTTTACAGTATTTTATTTTTGTTTCTCAAATCATCATGTTATCTTTTTGCCATTTTGTAATATGAATGAATACTGTTTAATCTTTGCCACCAAATTCAGTTCTTGGATGTCTTTTTTTTTTTCTTTTACTGAAGCTATTGCTCTGAAAGTATTGAATAAATATGACACTTAAGCTCCTGTGTATTTCTTCCACAATGAGCCTAGAGGCTTATGTTAAAATACAGCTTGAAATGTAGAAATTATTGCTAAGGAAAGTAAGTCATTTCTTTTTCTTTGCAAGAAACAGTTGACCTAGATATAAAAAAAAAAAAACTATGCGAGCTATTTCTTTTTATGCTCTACAATCTTAGAACCTGGTTTATATAAAGGACCCTCTGAGGAAGTGGCCCATTACTCCCTTTCCTGAGACAAAAGCTATATGGTGGGTTGTCTAGACAGTTGATGATCTTGTGACAATTTCAGTTCTGCTTGAGTCAATGTCATTTGGGCATGTTTTAAGCATCTCTTCTGGTTGACTGAGGGTAATACAGCCTCATAAATATTCTACAGCAAAAAGGGACCTTGGAGATTTTCTTATATTCCTGATTTTGGAGGTGGAGAGAGAAAAATATGTAAAGTTTAAAGAAACAGATTAAGGTCAGAAAAATTTTGATAGACCTACAACTAGAATATGGGTAATTTCACCTCTAATATCCACCCCATTATGTTTCCCTTGGGTACATACTGAGTCCTCAGTATTCTCTTCTTATGATTTGAGTGTGGAATTGTGAGCAATGAAAGTGGTAGAACAAGGTTTCCTGGTAGAGGGAAGCTAGGAGGAGGAGGAGGAGGGTGGAACTACTGGGAACTCCTCTTGAGAAGAAAGTCTAATTTCCTCCCCTATCTTTCTTGGATACATTATCTGCCAATGATGTTGGCTCATTAGTGGTACTTCTATAAAAAACCAAGATGGAAAGCTTAATATAAGGCCATGGTTCCTGGCTTTATGTGGAAGGATGTCAGGTTAAACCCCCCAGAAGCTCCGTCATGGCATCAAGTGACAGAAATGAAAGTGAAGAGTAGTAAAATGTAACAATAGTAAAGCTGAAATGAGAGCAGTAGACAAGACAATATAATTCCAGTTTATTAAGTTTATCAACGTTATCGAACAAGGGGAATTTATACCTTGGCAGTCTTGTTCTGAAGTTCATAGCTTTAGTTACAACATAAAAATCAGAAGTGGAAACAAAACTTGTAGAGAGTTGAAAAAGAAGAAGCAAAATTTCCCAAAATTCCTGTGTGGTCTCTACCAGGCAAGGATTGGCAAACATTTTTCTGTAAACTGCTAGCCAGTAGATATTTTTGCCTGTATTGGCCATATAGTCTCTTTGATAGACACTTGCTCTTAATTATTTTGTTTTATTTTATCAACATGTGTTAATCATGCACATTAATAGTATATACTGTGATATTTCACTACATGCTTAAGCCATGACTGATCAAGTTAAGGTAATTAGCATTTTCCTTTCTCATCATTTTTTAAAAGTATTTGAAGTCTTTGAGCTCCTTTCTTCTGTATCTTCATGAAATATAAAATAAGTCATTTTGAGTTATAGTCAGCCCACCATGCTGCAGAACCGCAGAACTTACTCCTTCTATTTAATTGCATTTTGAGGCTGCTTTCCAACCTCCATTACAACTATTTTTTAATGTCAAAGCATCCATGCACAATACATAAGTGGGCATGTTGTTTTTCAATAACTTTGTTTACTAAAAGAGGAAGCATATCAGACTGCTAGCTTACCAAGGGTGAGAGAAAAGGGAAAAGTAAGCAAAAGATTTATAAAGCAATCAAGTTGTGTTTACCACACAGGGTTGTTATGTGAGGTAAATGAATTCATTTCATCACATATGAAATACCTGCTATCTATAAGTGCTAAATAAAATTTTGAATGTTTTATTGCTTATCAATTTGGGGTAGTTTTGACCACACTCACATAATATGTGCCCATGGTATAACGTGACATTTTCCAAGATGAAGAAGAAAAGTAAAAGCCACATAGAGCCATATTTACTCTCTCTTTTGATGTATTACTGGAAGCGTTTCACATTAAAAATGATCAAACTTGCTTCCAAATTCTGCTTAATTTTGAAATCAAGGGCATTTTCCTTGTTGGCAGAGATTTTCTAAGTATAAGTAGTAACAAACTGTATAAGGATTCAACTGGAAAATATTTTGCTAATTTGTTGGTTTAAAGTATCTCCAAGGTTGGCATGTTAAGCATTCCACTGAAATCCTTTTGCCCATAAAAGTCCATGCTATCAATGTAATTAGTCTGTATATTGCTAACTTATTCAATGTAAGAAGTAGATTAATTACCTAATTGACTTTTAAGAAATATTTTATGAAAATTTATGTATTTTATGAACATATTGAATGCTGTATATATACCTGATGCTGTTCTAGGTGTCAGATAAATGGCAAGCAAAAGTAAAAAGTTCTGACCTCCACAGTTTATGTCCTTACCTATGAAAAGTAACAATAGGCTTCATTAGTATAGTGAATATCCAATCAACACTAAATAAAGATTAATTGAAGAAAAACAATAAATGTAAATGAGCAGCACTTGCTTTCAAAATTTCATTTACTTTTATTCTCTCTTCTTCCTTACTTTTATATCCTATCCATATCATTTCCTTCATTTCCCTGTCTACTTCCTCTCCTTCTCACTTTCTTCAATCTCCTTCTTCCTCTTCTTTTCATTTTCTTTTTCTTTGTTCTTTTGTTTTTCTTTTTTATTTCTTGAACTATTGTTTTTTTTTTGAGATAGCAATCACAGTAGTCTGAACATGTTTAGTTGAACTAGCATTTTACAAATTTTCTAATTTCCTATCAATGAATTATTTTTATTTTCAATAAATAATTTCAAAAATAGTTCTCTTTCTTTTTACTGCTTTCATTATAAAGGAACAGACTGAGTAAAATAACTTGTTTTATTTTCTAATTATAGGCTATTTTTCCAAAACGATCTTTTCTTTTTCCAAGTGAAATTTGTTAAGAGCAAAATTCACTCTGTGTCTCTTAACTTGATAGCATCCTCTTTTCTTGAATGTAAGGGTCTGTTAAAAGTTGTCAGAATTCATATTAGAAATCTAAATATTAGATATTTTTGCTAAGCCAATAATAGATAAAAATTCAAGCATACCAAAAAATTTCTAATGTTTTGTCCAACTTGATGATAAAATGAATAATTTTATTTGTGGTCTTTAAGTTAAGATCACTTTGGAATACATGATGGTTTCTTTGGAGAGAAGTCTATCAAGTCAGGCAGTGAGGTTTCAAATTTTTCAAATGTGTAACCTTGAAAAATTCAAGTAAGCTCCAGGAATTTCAATTTTCTCATTTGTAACAATGATAACATTACTTGTCTCATGGATTTCCTAGGAAATAAGCAAATGAACAAAACATTGTTCTGTGTAGAGTTCAAATGTTCAATAAGTGAAAACTTTTATTGCTAATAATATTTATACTGTATTGGATTCTTAATGCCCCAACAACCTCACTGGACATATTTTAGTAAACTGGTTCAAAATCACTATTGGTATCTTTGCATAGTTTCCACCATTATTCTGGATATTTCACCCTTTACTATTATTTACAGTAAAGAGAATGAATCAAAATAAAGTGATTAACATCAAAGATACTTTTTCGTAGGATTAAAAGTAAGTTGTGACAAGAAGTGTGTATTTGCAAGAAAGTCAGAAAGTGAAATCTCTTATTAGGTTCACTTTGTACAAATTACTTATTTTGTTATTTATTTAAGATTGGTTTTTAAGTATCAAGACTATGCAATAACCAAAATAACAGTTGCATATTTTACCTGAAATAGAATATAGCCCCAGTAATCTTTTGGTTTCAATATCAAATTTTCATTTTACAAAGTATAGAGATACTGAACACATGCAATCTCAGTGTAAAGAACTGGCTGGCCAACTATTAAAAATGTATTAAATTTTATAACATCAAAAGTTTTTTTATATCTCACTAACATAGAGCAAATCTTTGAGTTGTCTTTGAGTTAAAATCAATACACACTAATGAACCTTAAATAATTTCCTGGTATTTTTATGGACTTCTAAGACCTTAATAATAATGAACTGAGTTCACAGACAACTGGGGCTTGAGTAATAATCTTGATGAAAGTTAAAGCAACTCTACTTTCTTCTGTCTTAAACTCCCAGCCGTATAGACTTGTTTTGTTTAAAAAGGAAGTTTTAAGCAGTACTAAAGAAGCTACAAACTTATTCACAAAATAAATTATCTGTTGTAGCCAAAAATAATTTCTCTCTGGAGTTCTACTCCCAGAAGCAAAGGAAAACTAGCACTGTATATACATGGTAGAAGAGCAAATATGCAAAAAGAAACAAAAAAGCTTCAAATCTTGTCAATAAAGTACTGAAACATGAAGATGAACAACAAAAGAAGAAAAAAAGGATACTAAAAAAAGAAAAATTAACAAAATGGCAGGAATATTCATCCATCAATAATAAATTGTTATCATACATGGACTAAATTCCCCATTTAAAAGATATTGGCTGGTTAAATGGATAAAAAAAATCAATAATTAGTAATATATTGTCAAAAGGAGCTAACTTTACCAATATGGACAAATACAAGCTAAAAGTGAAAAGACAGAAAAAAATGTTCCACACAAATGGAAACCAAAAGTGAGTAACTATAACTATATTTATATATCAAATAAAAAACAGACTTTAAGACAAATACTAGTCAGAAGAAACAAAGTGGTTCACTATATAAATAGCAAAGCATCATTTCAAAAAGAAGAAAGAATTAGCCGGGCGTGGTGGCGCACGCCTTTAATCCCAGCACTCGGGAGGCTGAGGTAGGCGGAGCGTTGTGAGTTCAAGGCTGGTTTGGGCTACAACGCGAGCGCAAGGCTGGCCTGAGCTACATAGTGTGACCCTGCCTCAAAAAAATTACGGCTGGGAGTTTGGCTCAATGGCTTAAGGGCCTGACTGGCAGGCATGATGCTGTGAGTTTGATCCTCAGTGCCACAAAAAAAAAAAAAAAAAAAAAAAAAAAAAAAAAAAAAAAAAAAAAAAAAAAAAAAAAAAAAAAAAAAAAAAAAAAAAAAAAAAAAAAAAAAAAAAAAAATTAAAGACAGAGATAAGGTCCAATACAATAATAGTGGAGAAATTCAGCACCTTACTTTCATCAGTGAACTGGTCTAGAAAAAAATCAGCAATAAAACAAAAACAATATAATATATCAATGATGGCAAAGCTTTTAGAGATGAGTGCATAAACTGCAGCGCAAAACTCACTTATGTGTCAAAGTGCCAACATACACTGCAATTAAACCTGGATACTGAGGTTTTAGTTTAGAAAAAAACTCAGACATTAACATTTTTGTCTTAAAAGAAAAACAAATAGCATGTGTGCCCTAGGTTTGCCACCACTCCTATAGACTAAAAGAATACACAGAACATTTCATTCAACAACTCTAGAATACACATTCTTTTCATCAACACATGGAATAGTCTCTAGAATAAACCACATATTAAACCACAAATCTTAGAAAATTAAAAACGAACCAAAATCCTGTCATGTATCTTTTTGTCCAAAATGGAGTAAAACTAGAAATCAACAAAAAAAGAAATCACAAACACATGGAGATTAAATAACACGCTTTTGAGTAAAATTGAGCCATTGAAGAAATCAGGAGTAAAGTTTTAAATTTTTCTCAAAATGAATGAAAATAGGCATATAGTACCCCAGAACATATAGGATACAGGAAGGCAATACTAAGTAGAAAATTTATAGCAGCAAATTCTCACATAAAAATAGAAAAATCCAAATAACCTACTGATGAATCTCAATAACCTATAAGATTAAGAACAAATCAAACCATAATTGTTAGAAAGAAGGAACAAAGGTCAAAGCAGAAATAAATGAAATAGAGAATAAAAATTAGAAAAGATCAATGAAATGAGTTGTTTTTTGAAAAGGTGAACAAAACTGAGAAGCTTATAGACCAAGAGATAAAAAAAGAGAAGAGACACAAATAAATAAAATCAGAAAAGTAAAAAGAGACATTAAAATGTATACCACAGAAATACAAAGTATTATTAGGAACTATTATGAATAACCATACACTAACAAATTGGAAGACATGGGAAAAATGAACAGGTATAGATACATACTCTACCAAAATTGAACCATGAGGACATAGAAAGCTAAATAATTCAAAAACAAACAATGAAGTTGAATCAGTTTTTAGACAGTGTCCCAACAAAGAAAAACCTCACTGTTGAATTTTACTAAGGTTAAAATGTACTAACCAATCCTTCCCAAACTATGGTAAGGAGTTAAAATGTCCCACAAAGTCCTATGTGTTTAGAACATGATTAGATCATGGTAGGGTTATACTGATCAGTGGATTTATCAATTGATGAGCTCAATCATAGAATGTGATGTTAGGAAGGCCTGGATTGGAGTTGGGTCATTGGTAGTATGACCTAGAAGGGTGTAGCTTGTCTCTGACTCCTCTATACTCTTTCTGTTTCTTGGCCACCATTCAGTGAACAACTTTTGTCTATCATTCTATTCTACCACGCTGTTTCTGCCTTGGAACCAGCTGACGACAGCCTAAAGCCATGAGTCAAAATAAACCTTTCCTCCTTTAAATTTCAGGTGTCAGCTATTTTGTCTCAGTGACAGGAAGTTTATAATATGGGAGAGAACATTTCTAAATTAATTGTAGGTCAGCACTGGACTAATACCAAAACTAGATGACATGATAAAAAATAAAACTGTTTCCCTGAAAAGCACAGATGCAAAAATTCTTAATAAATTCCTAACATATCAAATCTAAGAGCACATAAAATAGATCAATCACATGATCAAGTTGTAGTTATGCCAGTAATGCAAGGATGATTTGACGTACTCAAAATAACAGATGCAACACACCACATAAACAGAATGCAGGATAAAAATCATATGATCATCTCAATAGATGCAGAAAAGCATTCAATACCATTAAACATATATTCATAATGAAGACTGTAAACAAATTAGTTATAGAAGTATTGTACCTCAATGTGTAAAAACTGTATATAACCAATACACAGTCAATACCATACTGAGTGAAAAAGGATGAAATCATCTTCCTTTAGTTATGGAGCAAGACACAAATTCTCACTTTCCTTGCTCATTTTTAATGTGATACTGGAAGTCTTAGCTAGAGCAACTAAGCAAAAGAAAGCATAAAAAACATACAAATAGGAATAAAGAAAGTAAAAATGTTTCTGTTTGCAAATGACATTCTGCAGTATGTAGAAAAATCTAAAGGCTCTACCAGAAACTGTAAGAACTAACAAACAAATTCAGTGAAAATGCTGGATATAGAATGAATATAAAAAAATCAGTATCATTTTTATACACCAGTAATGAACTTGCTGAAAAAGACATCAGGAAAGCAATCTCATAAATATTACTTTAAAAATAAAATACTTGGGAATATATTTAACCAAGGAAGCAAATGACTTACAATTAAAAATTACAAAACACTGGTGAAAAAAGTTAAATTGCACAAAAATTGAAAAGACTTCCCATGCTCATGGATTATGAGAACAAATAGATTTAATATGTCCCTACTACCCAAAGTAACTTAGTCATTGTAATCTCCATCAGAATACAAATAACATTCTTCACAGAACTAGAGAAAATAATCCTAAAACTCATACAGAGGCACATAGCCAAAAGAATGTTGAACAAAAGTAAAAATGCTGGAAGTATGACATATACCTGATTTCGAGATATACTACAGAGCTATAAAAACCCAAACAGAATGGTATTGCTATAAAAATAGACATAGACTGATGGTGTATAATAAAAATAGCAGAAATGAACCGACTTGTTTATAGCCAACTGATTCTTAACAAAAGTACTAAAATTACACACTAGAGAAAGACAACCTGTTCAATATATAGAGCTCAGAAAACTAGGTATCCTTATACAGAAAATTGAATCCTGACCTCTATCTCTTATCCTATAAAATAACCAACTCAAAGTGGATCAAAACTTCAATGTAAGATTGAAACTATGAAACTCCAAGGAAAAAAAAATAAACAGTTTCAGACACCACAATAGGAAATGATTTTTGATGTGTCTCCAAAGCACTGGAAATAAAAGCAAATATAAACAAATAAGGTTATATCAAATTACAAAGCTTTTTACACAGCAAAGGCAACAATCCCTAGCATGAAGAGAAAACATACATTATGGGAGAGACTATTTGTCAACTACTTATCAGAAAAAGGATTAAAGTCCAGAATATATAAGAAACATAAAAAACTTAATGACAGCAGAAACATGAATAATTCGGTTAAAATGGGCAAATAATCTGAATAAGCACTGCTTAAAAGAAGAAATGCAAATAGCCAACAAACAGAAGAAAAATGTTTGATGTCATTAGACTTCAAGGAAATGAAATCTCAAACTACAAAGATGCCTTCCCAATCCAGTGACAATGGCTATTGTAACATGAAACAAAACTAATGGTGGGAACATCCTGGAGCATGGGCTGGCTGGAAGGCAGTGAGTCCATGCTCTGCACCCCTCCATTACGTCCCAAAGCGTGGCCTGACTGGAAGACAGTGTAGGTCTGGGCTCTGTGCCCCTCCATTACATCCCAGTAGAGGGCAGGGCAGACTAAAAGACGGTGAGTTTGCCACCTGGGCTGTCTCTATTGCATCCCAGAGGGCGGGATGACTGAAAGAGTGTAAGACTGATGGACACCCTAATACCCGGGACAATAGCCCATCACACAGATGCACACATACCTCTGGAGGGCCGTGTAATCAGTGAGGACAATCATGTGGAATTGTCTGTGGAGAGATAGCAGTTGCAACCTGGAGAACTCCACTGACAAAAGACAAGTCCCAGTCCCCACATCCAGAGGCCAAGATTGGCTCTATACACAGCACATCTCTGGGATGCAACATGGACATTATCATGGAACTGTAAACACTAGAAGAAGGTAGATTCTTGGGATAGCTATGAAGAGCCATCTACATCTGGAGGACATCCCTGATGAAAAGACATCTCCTTTCCTGCTTGAGAGAGGTCTCAATGCTAGTGGTAGAGCTACATGTCATGGCAGATTGGTGAGCATCAACACAGAAGACAAAATAAAAGTGAAAAGAGAATGTGGAGAATGGCAAGACACAGAGGTGGGGTGTGGCCCCAGACCCACAGCCCATCCAGGACAGACCTGGAACTCAACAAGCTGGATAAAGTTAGAAGTCAAACACTGGAACTTTCTGAAGTAGCAGCAGAAGTGAAAAATTAAGTGAAAAAGGGCTATAGAGGGAAAATGATCTCTCAGATACAAAAAGAAATGAGCTTAAAATCAAAGATATTAGAGAAGACACAAATAAAAGAATAGATGAACTCAGAAAAAGATGGTGGCAAAAAAGGGCCAATATAGGAGGGAAATGGAGTCCATGAAACAGACACAAAAAGATATCCAGGAGATTAAAACCTCCAATGAAAGTATATGAAACATACTGAATGAAAGAAAGGATAGAATTTCAGATTTTGAAGACAGAATTGCAGCTAGTGAACATGAAATGAAAGATATCTTAAAAATAGCAAGAGAGCATGAGAAATCAATGCAACAAATGCAAAATGAAGCAAAGAAGAATAAGACAAGTTTGATTCAGGTCAATGAAAAAGCTGAAGACAGCATAAATGCCTTGACAAGCATAAACACATTCATCTAGTATGGGAGCACCCAACTGTACATGGCAGTTATTAGTAGACATGGAAAATCAAATGAGCAATGACACAGTTGTAACAGGAGACCTCAATTTCCCATCGTCACAGAGAGACAGACCAACTAGACAGAAAATCAGCAAAGAACTATGAGAGCTGAACCAAATCTGTGTACAAATGGACTTCACAGGAAGAAGCCACGCCCCAAGGTCCCATGTCAGCAGCTAAGAATGATCTGGTAAACCTATTATGGCCACACTCCAAGGCCAGGTGCCAGCAGCCTGGAAAGATCCACTGAGCCCAGCGCTGAAAATAAGCCATCCCCCCTGTGGCCCTGCTGCAACTGGGGGAGAGTCAGTGAATCACCACCCTGTACAACTCTTCCACCCCAGGAGCCCCATATCAGAGGAACCCTGGTGCCTAGTCCTTTCCCCTGCACCAAGGGACTGGCAGCAAATGCAGGAAGCACCTGGAATGCAGCAATGGGCTGATTCAGAGGAACACAAGAAAATGTCAAGATGAAGGGGCAAAATACAATCTCAGACCTCCAGCCCATGCAGAACAAGTTCAGGAGACACAGACATAGTAGAAATTAGAGATCACACACCTGAAATTTCTGAGAAGATAGCAACTGAAGTATAGAAGCAACTTAGTTCTTGTACCAATTGGTTAATTTTACATGCCTATGTCTGATGGTCTGGGCAGCTATTTTGAAGATAACAAGAAGCATTATGGTAGCTGTTGTTGATTTCCTATTGTCTTGTTTTGAAGTCCTGTATTACTTTGATTGTTTTGTTTTGATTGGCTTTATTCTGTTTTATTTTGTTTGGTTTTACTCTCTTTAAAATAAAATTTTAAAAATTATAAAAGCTAATGATGGTGCAGAGGTGGCAAAAGGCAACTACTATGCACTATTGGTGGGAATATAAATTAGAACAGACATAACAGAGAACGTATGGAACTAAAAGTAGATATAACATATGACCTATCTATCTCACTTCAGGGTATGTATTCAAAAGAAACAAAATCAGCTTACCAAAGCAATAGCCGTACTGTCATATTTATTGCGACACTATTTACAATAGCTAGAATATGGAATTAGCCTAGAGGTACCAATCAACAGATGAGTGGATAAATAAAATGTGGACTGTATAGATAATGGCATATTATTTAACCATAAAAAATGAAATCTAATAATTTATTGCAAAATGAATAGAAATAGAGGACACTATGTTATGTGAAATAAATCAGGTACAGAAAGGCAAATGTCACTTTTTTTTTCCCTTCATATGTGAATCGCTAAAAACATCAACTTGAATATAGAGGAGTGACTGCAATAGGCTGATCAGGTGAGAAGAAGGTAAAAAGGAATAAAAGAAGTTTCATAATGAATACCAAATATAGATGGAAGGAATAAGTTCTGGTGTTTCATTTCAAAATGCCATGACTGTAGTTTATAATAATCTATAAAATGTTTAATAGCTTTGCAAAAAGGAGCTCTCAACATTTCCAAATGTAAAGAAATGATAAAGGAAAGGAAATCCTAATTATTTTGATTTGACCAGTGCATGCAGTATGCATGTTTTGAAATATCACTCTGTACCACATTAATATGTACACTTAGTTGTCAATCAAAAACAAAATAAAATAAATTAAACAATTTCCTTTGGGAAATTTAATTACTATGTCTATGTTGGCTGACAATAAAATGCTTGGGGATCTGGTTCAATTTTGTAATGCAAGGTAGTCAACCATGCTTCAGAAAAATCAAACATCTATGAAAATTAGTCATTTTTACCAACAACAACCTAATTGCATTTTAGTTTGTTTCAAAATCCCCACAATAAAATACAAAATAAAGCTCTGGATTAGAATTTTCATAAGGCAAGTTATTTCCTTTCTTTTCTATTTTTGTAAACCAAAATTATAGTGAAAAAAAAAGATATTCAATGCAGAAATTTGCATTCTTCCAGGAGTGCAAATCCACCTGAAAATATGACCCACAGGCAAGGGACTATTTGATAAACATGGATTCAGAGCAAGAAGGTCTAAGATCTAGGGTCACTGAACAATAACCTGAAATGCCCCTTTTGTTTGGGCCAGCCACTCACATTTTCTCCTCAATACAACACAAAAAGTCCTTGTAAAAATAAGGTAACCTCATTTGACCCAAATGAGGTATACCAAGTGTTTATTTCTGTTTATTAGATATTGACGCTGCTGTTATTACCGATCACTACCACTGCTACTGCATTACTACTACATGTTATAATAGGCAGACAGTATAGTAGACAGTGCATATCTATTGCTACATTTAATCCACACAACAATTGTAGGACTTAAGAAAAACAGCAGAAATTTGGATTAAGAGTTTTGCAGAGTCTTAAGTTTACCAACTGGAAAGGAGACCCAACTGAGTCAATGAGAAATTCAAGTCTACTTTAGTGCAATTAATGGGGCAGGTGAAAGAGTAAAAATCATTACCTCGAAAGGTGATTCTTTACACTATCGTGCTATCATTAGCCGTAAAGGAGCAATTATCACAGTTAATCAAATCACATCAAAATATATGACAGATAAAGCACGATGGGAGAAATTTAGTGGGCTGTATCTCTGGCCAGATTTTATATTGAGAGATAGATTATTTATAGGACATATGTCCTAGGAAAACAAATGTTTAAACTGGAAATGAGCAAATTTGAAGACATTTGATTCAATGAATCATTGATGTTTTACATTATTCCAGTAATTTATATCTCCAAGATAATATGCTGTTTCTTCTATTAAAGCACAGATAACTTTCTAAATGTATTTTTGCATAGCAGTATTTTATTTTCCAAAGAGAGATTTGTCTCTGCCACAAAACACTATGCTTGTTCAACCCATTTTATCTGTCATTTGTGTGATTTTGCTGCTCACCATAATTTATCTTCCCTCTACTTTTGCTTCTACCATTTCCATTCTTATAGACTGCATGGGGAATCCAAGTGATATTGTAATTTAAAGTGAATTTTGAAGTAGAAGTTTAAAAGATAATAAACTCAGTTTGGAGGCCTTCCTTGATTGCTTGTCAAGTGTATGACATTCAGCAGTCACCTTTTCTGAGCCTGGGGTTCCTTATATATAAAATGAGGATAATAGTAGCCATTGTGCAGGACTATTGCAAGGACTTAATTAAATAGTCTCCAATGTCTCAGGCATCATGCCTCATATACAGCAGGTGCCTGTCAACTGGTAGCCAATAAGGGTCCTGAAGGAGGAGCCCTTCTGTGTGGAAAGCAGTGAAGTGATGTCTCTTACTCCAACCCTGGTGTGCCATACTGGTCTCTTGGCAGCTTTCTCTGTTCCCATTCTTGTTTTTTTTTTTTTTTTTTTTTTTAACAAAATAGAAGGGATAAAAATGATACAGAATTTTTTAAAGATGTGAAATTTACATTAGTTAATATATTATTATTTTAAAAGTAGTTGTTCAGATTACAAGATTTAGGCTTAAAAAAATGACCAATCAAAAATGAAAATACAAACTGTTCTTTTGGATGAACTTACAGATATTAGTAGTACAGTTATTTATCTTGCATATATATACAAAAACATATAAATATGTATACCTATATACATATAATCTTTTCCCTTCTTTCTTTTCTCCTTTCCTCTATCCCAGTTGTTTTTTCCTTTTGAGCACTTTCTTTCCCTTTTGTTTTCACAATATCTATTGTACATTTTGGTTGTTTTCATTCATCTGCATCTCTGTTCTCCAGCCCAGTGTTTTGTCAATGTTAGCATGAATAGTTCTCTTGGGAAGTTTGATGATAAGTATAGAAACTTTCTCTCTCCAAGAGGGATTCTGAATCTATTGTTTCTGTGCTAAGGTCTGGAAAACTGTATTCTTACCCTAAGAATTTCTGGTTAAAAGCCAGATCTACGGTCTGTGTTGCAGACACCACCATGACCCCAGGGTCAGTTATTTCTCTGCTTATGCCAATCTACACTTGCTGAGCATTGTCACAGTACACAGGTCTCTTCACATTGGTTTTAAGGCTAGAATAGGTCTAGATTTAAGGTTGGTTTCTCTTCAGTTTTTTTGTGCTCCTCTTCATTCTCTTGTTTCTGGACTTGGTACCATGGAAATTAGCTATTTATAAATGCTATTTTGGTTTTGTATAGAAGGAAAAAGTTTTGGGATTTAAATGCCTCCTTCAGGTTTTTTTTCTAGTAACAAAATCTCCCTTCTGTAGGTCAGTGGTTCTCAGTGTGGTCACAACCAGCATTATTAGGATGTTTTGAACACTTTTTAGAAATACAGATTAACAGGCACCAGTTTAGATTTACTATCAACATTCTGGTGTTGAGGTTTGGAAATCTTTATTTTAACTAAATTTTGTTTATTGACAAATATAGTTTTGCATGTATTAATAAGAAATAATACATAGAGAATTTGTTATGTCCTCTACTCAGTTTCCTTAATGGTAACATCTTGTAAAAACCTAGTACACAACCAGGATACAGACATTGATACAGTGAAGATATAGGGCATTTCTAGTTATGCAAGTGTTCTTTACATTGCCGTTTGATAACTAAGTGTACATTTTTTCCTGTGCCCACCCTTCCCTAAGCCTTGGAAGTTACTAATTTGTTCTCAGTTTCTGTGATTTGTCATTTTAAGAATGCTATATAGGGCCAGGAATTTAGCTCAATGGCTTAAGTGCCTGCTGGCAGGCATGAGGAGAAAAAATGCTATATAAATAGAATTGTATATTATGTAACCATTTGTGATTTTTTTATTCCAAATCAGCACAGTTCTATGGAGATTTATCTAGATCATTTCATCAATAGTTTGCTCCTTTTTAGTGCTAAGTAAGAGTCTATGGTAAGGATGAGTCCCATCTTGCTTAATCATTCACCTGTTGATGGACATCTGGAATTTCTTTTTTGGCAATTATGACTGAAACTGTTGTAAGCATTTGTGAGTTAGGTTTGTGTGTGTATGCATGTGTCTGTGTATGTGTGTTCGTAAGTTTTCATTTAGGAGATAATTGCACAGGAGGAAATTGCTGGTGGTTATGATAGTCATCTGTTAAGTTTTTAAAGAAATTTTCAAACTATTTTCCAAAATGTCTGTATCAGTTTTTCTTTTCTCTTTTTGGCTTTTATTAGTACATGTTTGCAGTATGTAATGATTATACTCACTATAGCGGGTTGTACATGTACATGGCACATTTAAATTCCCTTCTTTCTCCCCTCCCTTTGCCTTCTTTTTCTTTTTATAGCACTAGATTCATTTATTTATCTTATAAGACCATATAAAGTTAATTATCATATGTACAGATTGAAAGCCAGACTAGTAGGCCAAAGAACACGTAAAACATATAAGACAATTATACTAAGTCAAGGTACACTTTTAGATCATTGCATATTCCTATTATATATGCATGACTTACTATAGTCCATTTAAGTTTGGCTGAGAAAACTTTCTCACTTTCATTCACTTTACCTGTTTTTTTTTTCTTTTTCACTGTAAGTTCCATACTGCTAGAGTTATGATCATTAGATTGTCATTAAATTTGTATATTAAGGAAAGTATGTATAGAACACTGCAAAAGCACAGTAAAAAGACTAGATTGTTCTAGCATTTCTTCTACATACATTTAGAGTAACATCTATATCACAAAGAATGCTATGATTTTTGTTTAAGCCATCAAACATGATTTAGAAAGCTCAGGATGCAAATAGAAGCTTAATGTGCTTACCCATAACTTTGTTTATTTTGTTCTTTATTTTTCTTTGATAGTTCCTTATCTTTGCATTTTCTTTGTTTTTTAGAGGACTTCCTTTAGCTATTCTTTGTAAGTTAGTAATAAACAAACTCTTAGTTTTCCTTCATCTGAAAATGTCTTGATTTCCCTCTTTATTTCTGAAGAATACTTTTCTCAGGGATAGGATTTTGAGTTGACATTCTTTCCCTAAACACCTAACACAAAATGTGCTATTTTCTTCTGACCTTCTTGGTCTCTAATAAATATGAAGTAATTTAAATTGTGTTTCCCCAAAAGGATGTTGCCATTTTTAGCTGGTTTCAGTAGAGCATTGTCATCATTTTCAGAAATTTAACTACTATGTGTCTAGGCATGGATTTCTTTAGTTTTGTGCATGGAATTCTTCCTGAAGAAGAGAATTATTTAGTTATTATTTTTTTCAACTCCTATTCTCCTCAGGAATCAATGATAAAACAATTAGATCATTTGCTATAATGCCATGGTTCCAAAGGTTTTGAATTTTTTGTTACTAAGTTTTCTCTGCATTGTTCAAATTTAGTTATTTCTATTTTTAGTTTTACTGAGTGGAAGGAAATACAAAAGCATATCTATTTCATCTTACCAGAAGTAAAAGTCACTGAGTCTGCGTTTTATTAAGCTCTCCAGGTGATTCTGATGCATATTAATTTCTTAAGAATATTTTCCTTCTTTTTGTTTTTGTAAGCCCTTTTCTTTCTGTCATAGCTGTGGGGCAAATAAGCAAGCATTAGCCTGTAACATGAGAAGTACTGTGTAGTTCTTACTACCCTAGCAAAACAGCCCAAACCTTTTAGCAGATCCCTTTATGGTTCCTTGTTGTGCTTCTGTCTTAGGATAGGTGCAACAAGTAAACAGAGGAACTACAGGCCTACATCAGTTCCAAAATTCAACAGAAAACACTGTTAGGAGTGTCTTTGAGTGCAATGTCGTTGGTCAGAGTCTAGTTCATAACGAACATGAGAAAACGATAAAAAATGTGATGTTTTGCAGACTGTTCATAAATGTGTCTGAGTCTTAAGAACAAACAGAGTGTATGATGTTCACTCTCTGTAGACAGATGTGCTTCCTTCCCAAAGAGGGTGGGCTGGAATTTAGCAGCCACTGGGAGTCCCTGAGAGAATTTACCTAGTTTGGAGAACATTATGGGAGATAAAATAATTATCTTTAAATTGCCTTAATCATCCAGTCACCTCAAAAACTTATTTATTGATATCAGATCAATAAAATTGCTACAATAGGAACTTTTTTTCAAGTTATGATACAAACTCCTATTGGAATTTTTGGAACCAATTCTTTTTTTTTTAATACAAGAAGTCAGCATTTATAATCAGGTAGTTCCTTTGCTGTTGACATGCTGCCATCATATTCCCTCTAACTAATGAAACTGAAAAAGTGATATAAAAAGATTTAGTTCTTAACACTTGTTTTTAAAGGTTATTTAAAATAACAGGTAGCAACAAGTAAGCATTTACTGCACACAAAATACCGTTCATAAAGTACTACTTTATATGTGCATCCACTTCTTTGGACTTTTTAATGATTCTGGCAACCAACTGTTATCAGAATCCTGAATTTTCAATGTTGTCTCATTTGTATGAGCAGGATTTTAATTGTGGACATATTGAGGGATGGTCTAGAGTGGTCACTGGAAGAAGAACTAATTACTTATGTTCTCCAAGAACATGAAGCTTGTCTCACCACCACCCAGGGTCACTCTAGATTTGTCAAGAGTGGGAAGCAAGGGTTTAGGAAAAGAGTAGGTGAGCACCTGTATTAGACTTCTGCAGCAAATTAAAGACAGGGCAATTTGAATAGTTTATGATTGGTTAGTTTTAATAATTCCACGGGGTCTGAGCTTATGGGTAGTGTCTGCTAGCCTGGCATCTGATTCTAGAATGATTTAAGATGGGAAATATTGAGGTGCTATGTGTTGTAGTCAGGGTTTGAAAGGGAATAGATTTGATATAGGACACATAAGTTTATAGGATTATCTTATAATATTTACCCAAAAAGTCAAATGCAGAAGAGGCCAAGAGATCTCTCTACCACTAGAGACCCAAAGAATTCAGCCTAGAGCTTGGACCCCCTGGCAATGTCTCATACAAGTCCATATCAAGGATCTGCACAGGAAAGGCCCAAGGACAAGTAGTGGATGGTAGAAAGTCTAGGTCAACAGGGTGAAGGTTCTGGACTAGAAGGCTGAGGGATCTGCACTGGAAGTCTGAAGTGACAGTCAAGATAAAGTTGAAGATCAGAGTTTCCCCAAGAGAACAGCAGCCATTTCAGGTGATAGTGAGGACCTGAGATCCTCTAACAGTAGGAACAGCTGAGTTCAAATCAGGAAAACCAGCCACAAAGCTTCTCTTGGGAAATCTGCAGCATTCTATCTTCCCCTCCTAGCTTCCTTTTATTGGCAACAATCACCTGGTGAGTCTTCCGTGCCCAGAGCCACACTAATTCAATTTGGCTGGACATTTTCACTGAAATCTAGCACAGTGTGTGAGTTAGATAAAGGAAGTGGTTGTGTGTATAACCCAGGATTATTTAATTTGAATATGAAAAGGTTTTATTAGTTTTAGACATGAAAGAGCTTCTATCATTTAAATGTAGATAGTATTCTCCAAAGGTCCATATGTTAAAGGCTTGGTCTCAAGGATGGCAATACTGATAGTTGGTGAAGCCATCAGGAAGTGGGACCTTTTGGGAGATCATTATCTCATTGAGGTATATCCTTGAATGGTATGATTGGACACCATTTATCTCTCTCTCTGGTTCATTATGTGAATGGTTTCCTACCATACTCATTCTACATCATTGCCATTCAGTGTCCTCACCATAGGCCCAAATGGGACAACTCAGTCTTGGACTAGAATCTTTAGAACCATGAGCTACATAAACTACTTATCTTTACAAGTTAATTGTCTTGGCTGGGGCAGAGCACTTGCCTAGCATGGATTGGGCCCTAGGTTCAATACCCAGCACCTGAAAAAAAGTTAATTTCCTCAAGCACTTCATTATACTAACTTGAGACTGAATAATACACTATCCCTTCTATAGGAAGGTTCTTACCAGGTCTGTAAGACTACCCAAGATGCCAGAAATTAATACACAAAAAGTAGAAAATATGGTTGGTACAAATGAAGATACTGCGACTTACTTTAAAGAACTGGCCCAATGTCACACAACTGGAAGTGATAAAGTCTAGGTATGAACCAGTGCCAGCTGCATTACTTTTGCTTCAGGACTATTCACTGGCTCTTATTGTTATGCCACACTGTCTTCAATGATCTCAGTCACAACAGATAAAGGAATATGAAAAGAAAAGTGAAGCGTAAAATGCAAAACAAGTATTTTTTGGAATTGAACACTAGAAGGTAAGCCGAATACAGTGAGTAGTAATTTTAGTTTGTGAGGGGTAGTAGTGCAAGACACAACAAAGGGCTAAGGCATATACCCATCTCTGCATGACAGAGACAGAAATTTAAATTTCCTGGGAACATTAATTGTAATAAAGTGATGAATTGCCAGTTGAGGATGAATTGGTCAGTTTTTCCTTTGCTGGAACAAAATATCTGACATATATGATTTAAAGCAGAAAGATACTTTGGGCCCCCAGTTTCAGAGGTTTCAGTTCAGTTTGTTGGTCTTGAGGCAGAAACATCATGGTAGAAGGGCATGGTGGGGGAAAGCTGCTCAATTCTGGGATCCAGAAAGCAAAGGAAGGGGCAAGGAACCAGATATAGTACCAAACTTTGTAGCTCCATGCTGCAGATATACCCCAAAATGTGCTTTACAGATCCCCTAGGTGGTTCCTAAGCCAAGCAAGTTAATGATTAAATTTAATTGTCACATTTTGCCCCTTGTCAACTTGATGCCCAAACACTTCTCCTTAATTACACACAATAAAAAGTTAATAATTCTGCCTACCGTGATGCAACTATACTGCCTACACCCCCAAAATGTGTTAATTTTTTCCACAGAGTTCTAACTCTTCCAGCATTGTGTAAAGGTCCAAGTATTTCCTCTGAGACTCAAGGTAAACTTCTAGCTATAAACCTCCATAAAATTCAGCAAGTAAGTTTCTTAACCCCTAAAATACAATGGCATTCTTCATTCCCGTAAAATCAGCATCATGTGGATAACACCAAGGTCTACTTCCAGCTTGAGCAGTAGTTGGGCCTTCTTGGACCATGGTTGTAGTGACCTTTAAATTACTGGATAGTTGTGTGTGATAAAATGAATCCCAGGGAACCAGCTCCCTAAGAGGCTCCTCTCCAGCAGGGTGCCCAGGTTTACAAATGTAGGATGTACAGTTCTCAAATGAAAAGTTTACAGTTCTGGACCCTTCAGCCTACAATGGGTGGCAATTTGTAATTCCTAAGATGCTCTTAGGCATCTTTCTTCTTATTCACATTCAGAGTATTTGGTTTCTTTTAAATGGTGCTAATCTCTTCAGCAACTATTTTTCTTTTTGGCCCCAATTTAAGTGTCTCCCCCCCTCCAACAAATCCTGGGTATTTAATTCAGGGTGTTCACACTGAGCAGCATGTCCAGGTCAATTTAATCTTTTTTTAAATTTTGATACAGGTATTTGCTAAGTTTTAAAGTTGCCCAGGTTGGGCATGAACTTATGATCTTCCTACCTCAGCCTCCCAGAATAGTAAGACTATAAGTATGTGCCACCACACCTGCAGCACATGTTTATTTTAGAGCTTTTTAAATTTTTTCAACTTATTTTGTTATTTTTTCCCTTCATAATTCTCACTATAAGTAGCTAAAAGTAGTTAGTAGTAACCTATGAAACAGTCTGAACCATAGGCTACTTTGAAATTTCCTTCACCAGATCAATTAGTCTACTACTTTTAAATTCAACCTTACACAAAGTCTCAGGACATAGGAAAATTAGACAAGTTCTTTGCCAGGATTAACATGCATGGCTTCTAGTCCAATTCCTAATTTAGTCCTCATTCCTGATTGAAACCACATGGACATGGCTTTTATCGTTCACATTTTGATCAGCATTCTGATCTTCTAAATACTGACCAGAATGTCCCATCAACTCTGCTTATGACATATGTGGCTCCTCTAGCTTGCATCTCCAAACCTTTTTGAAGGTCTACTACAGTTGCAGAAAAGATTCTACTTCTTTGGCATCAATCTTCAGTTTCAGTCAGTTGCCTCATCACTAGAGCAAAATATCTGACACTTTTATCTTGAAAGAGGAGAGAGTTAATTTGACTCTAGATTTCAAAGGTTTAGTGCATGGCCAGCAGGCTCCAAAGCAAGAATGTCATGGATTGAAAGTTGTTGAGAGGCAGTGCTGCTTAGCCTATGTGACCCAGGTAGCAGAACACATGGGAGGCACCTGGGACAAGATGTAGCAGCCGGTGTCACACCTCCATAACCCACACAGGAACACCCAGAAGAGTACTTCACTAATCCCTTATGCATGTCCCAAGCCAATCAAGTTGATAACTAATCTCAACTCTCACAGTTTACAACTCAAATATATCTTACCCAAAACTTTTAATGAGAAAACAAAAAAGGGGAATTTAAACCAAAATACAAATCTCAATAAATATGCTTATCATTATTCTCATAGACTGGAGGTTGTATATATTTCCTTTCAACAAGGTGGTACAAATCTACTCTTAGTGAGACTTCAACCTAAAATTGCCATCTGCCATTATCCTAATGCCTCCAGTAAAAGGCTTTGTAACTGCTACAGACCAGCTGGTCATTTCTCTCATTATTCAATACAAATATGTTATGGAAAGGGAGTATAACATTAAATAACATTTCCATATATAATGCCACATTAGAAAAAAATCTTAAATACCAACAGAATGGAATTTTTGGCCATGGGACTAAAAACAGCTTGTTGAAACTCATTTTGTTTGTTATAACTAAGCCACTCTGGAATGATTTCTTCTTTTCCAATGTGTAATGGTTCATTTCATGCATGGAACAACTGTAATGAAAACAGTTCTTTACTAAGTCTTTGCCTTTTGGCTTTAAATTGCAATTAAAATAGCATTACTCTGATCGCAGTTGTCTCCCATCTCTAACTCTGGTGGTTAGGTTCTGGTACCTATCTAAAATACTTTGCTTCATACAGACATATTTGTGAAGCTTAGAAAATAAAATCTAATGAAAGAAAGGATGAGAGAGAAACAGATAGTACTCTAAAAACTCAGAGGTTGAAAAGCTTTTAAAGAGAAGCAACAATCATTGTGAAATGCATCAATAAAGGAATTAAAGACTTTGGAGGCAGCCAAAATATATAGTTGCAGGCAACAGACTAAAGGGTGTTAATAAATTTACATCCTGTTAGGGAGGGCAGTCAATGTTATATGCTACAGCCATACAGGAAGTGTTTGAAAATAATTACACAACTTCCACACTGATGAAAATGGAGGTAGTGAGCAGTTCTGCTGTGCGGATTCTGGGACCACACAGAAATATTCAGAAAGAGACAGCAACTGACTCTTCACTGTCCAAAACTACCCCACTTGAGACTTATCCTCCTCCGCTTCATGAAAGCCAAGACACTGAAGCCATATCTTTCAGCCTGTCCAGAAATACATGTCTGCAACAACAGAGCCCAGAAGAGTACCAGTCCCCTCACATCATTATGATGAATCCTAGCTCCTGGTTCTAATCTTTTCCAGCCTCTCCTTCTCCCACTGCCACGGCACTTACATACATCATCATCCTTTCCCTGTTATATCCCTGTGGGAGCTCTCAGTCTCCTCTCCTTATCTTCAATTTAATCCTACTTCAAGTGTCTCCATCTAAAATGCAAATCTAAGCATGTCAATATCTTTTATACCTCCTGGTTGACTAGAGAATGAATTCCAGATTTCTTAGAACAGTGATGGCAAACTTTTTAGAGGTTTAAGTGATAACAAACAGCCTGCTGTGGCATGTGTGCCATAGGTTCACTACCACTGCTTTAGAGTGTGTTCTATATTCTCAGTGCTAATCTTGTTAAAGTCCTCCTACAGCTACTATATCATGTTGAGAAGTTCACCAGTGTGTGTTACCACTGGATGGCACTTATTGCTTCTTTATGAGAATCTTTAAAAAACCCACTATTTTCATAGAATCCAGGGTCCATTTCTGTTTCCTCCCAGCAAACACTCTGAGCCATAGAGATAAGTCCTTTCATAATCTTTCACTTATTTTTCCTTAAAGCTTCATTTCTTGCCATGCTCAACTCCTTCTGAGTTTAGTCCCTCTGATAGCCTACTGCCTATCTTACACTTTCTCTTCCTCTAGTATTTGCACACACTATTCTCTTCTCTCAGAATTCCCCTTTCTCTCATTTGAGTTTAGATATCAGCTCCTTCCAGAACATTTGCTGTTACTCAAAGATTGGGTTATTTTCTCTTGCAGAGTTGCATCTTGCTACGCTTGGACACACAGATTGCCTGCACACCTTGTATGACTTGTCTTCCAACTGAAAGTTCCATAGTGAAAGTGTTCTTTTCATTACTGCTTTTCCAACATCTAGTTACTCAAGATGGAATACAGGAAAAACAGTAATTATTCCTTGGTAAGTAGGTTGGTAACTTAATTTATTTGCAGGTGACCTACAAATGCATATTCATTTTTGTGGAAGAGGGATAGTAATGTAATTTGGACAACAAAATTTTTTACATTTCAGCTAATCATGTATTGCTTTCCTAACTTTTGTCTGTTTTAAACATACCTATGCTGTTATAACCCTATTTGTTTTGTATGTATGCATTAATTTTGCTAAAATGTTTATTTTAAAATGCAACTATGTCATTGTCATAAGTGGAAAAGCATTATGTAAAGAGCATATTCAAAGAGGTCCAGATTAGTGCAAGTTAAAAGCAATATACAAATATTAAAATTGTATGTATGAATATTAATATCAAATAATGTGTATGTACTTTGTACACATTTTTGTGTTCAGTTATTGGTATGCATATTGTGTTTTGGTACTAATTTTTCATAAGAACCATCTATAGTGATGTTTTAAAGTCATCCTTATTTTACATTCTTCACAGTGTTTTTCAAGATAAATATGAGACAAAAATAAAGTAAATATGAGACAAAGGTAAAGTTTTTACAGACTGTCAGGCTATCCAGAGGCATAAATAGTTATTAGTTTTGTTCTATGTCTATTGAATAAGAAAAGCAGGTAAAGGAATAAGGCCAGGAAGAAGTCTGGAGGATGGCCATATTTCATTCACTTTTACTTTAAGACATGCTTTCTAGAGAAGGCAGAGCTGTTTCAGGGAGTTGTTTTTCAAGTAATTTATTCATTATTACAGTGATTTTTCAAATGTCAGTGCTGATAATGTTTCATTATAAACAAAAATCACAATTTCAGTCTCAGGAATTATGTTAGTTGGAAACAAAAGGTATTAGTACATTAAACTCTGCCAATATAAATTTTTATTTAAAAGCAGAGTAAATATGCCAATAAATTAAAAGCTCACAATAATAGTCAACTGCTCACCATATCTGTATAAAGCAACTTCTAAAGTGGTTTTATTACAAAGATTTCTCCCCATCTTTCTTATTCATGTGTTTAGTTTCAAATGCCTTTATTTTAATGAAATGAAAAGCAACTGCAAATCTGTTGCCCAGACCCAAACTGGTTATCAAAGATAAAAATTCACCCATGTGCTTTCTCTCATCCTCACCCTTCTCCTTCCTCCAGAGGCAATTGCCATGTTGAGTTCTGTGCTTAGCACTGTCTTGCTTTCCTCCTACAGTTTCATGATCTATGCATGTCTAAACAATATATTATTCAGCTGTATTTGTTTTGAAAATTATAAATAGGGGATCAGGCTATATGTAGTTTTCTGGGAATTGTTTTTCTTTTCTTTTTCTTTTTTTGCATTTGATGCTGTTTTATATTACTAGGGATAATCCATATTGTTACACATATTAGCAGTGAATTATTCTTAAATGGGCATATACATGCAAATGCATGTGTATGCCTGTGTGTGTGTGAAATAAAGCAAATTACCCACTGTTCTGTGGCCAAGCATCATCTGAATTGTTAGCCAATTTTTCTGACTGAAACTATGGTGCTGCAATTGAACAACCTAGAAGTATGCCCAACACCTTCCTAAACAATAGGGAGACTTGTGGTGGTAAAAGCAGCAGGAGGAAGTCTACAGACCTCGGTGCTATCCTTTGGTGTTAACCCTACCTGTGATCATTATATGAAGTCCAAGTTTGCTGCAGTATGTGGCTCTTATATCAAGAAGGTAAAGATAGTGATTTGGAAGTTACCATTAAGAAGAAAATAAAATAGATAAGACATTTTATTTTTACAGTCTTCACTATAAAATTAATTATTCAGAATAATGCATTCCATATTCATTTGATTTAAGAGAAAGCTTATTCCCATACAAATGCTGGAGAATACCATAAAGCAGTAGTTCTTAAATATTGTTGCATATTTGAATCACTTGGGGGGAAGGTTTTATAAATTTAGTGTATTTGCCACTCTGTAGACCAGACTCTCTGAGGATGAAATCCAGACATCCAAATTGTTTTTAAAGACCTCTAAAGATTCCATTATATAGTCAAACCATTTCTCTAAACCACAGAATACAATGAAAGTTAATCACTTATACTTCAACTGAACACATACATGTAGGCTGACTATTTTGAACCTGAGAGATGAAAAATAATATCACATAAATGTGTTTAAAATGCATAAAATAAAGATTCAAAATCCACAACCACTTTTTAAAGAACACTGAGGAAAATAGTTTATCTGAAACAGAATAAACCCCAAATCACCTTCCTGTTAAACAGGGAGAAATGACTGCTTCTACTTGAAATTTGTGTTTTTCCCTCTACCTTTATCTCTGTTCCTATCTCTGTCTTACTTCAAAAAGCATTTTCAAGTTATATCCTTCACCATATCTACCTTAACTTCAGTTGAATAACTTGGTAAAGTACTGAAGAATGAAACCCATCTAGAATTATAATTTGGCCTAAATTCTACTTTGCCATGTTCTTAGTCACTTTGTTGTTCCACCGTTTCCTTTACACAAATGTCACATGACCTTTGGATTTCCATCAACATTTTCTGTAAGTTTGGGTTTCATTCATTTACTTGAGTTCATGCTTATAACCTTTCAGATATTTTGGTGGTATTGTTACTACTGCCTTTGTTCATATGATTCTAAAGTTATATGTTATTACATGTTTAAATCTTACAATACTTACTTTAAAATTTTATTACCTTTTATATTTTTCTAGAGTTTACAAAGTAACTGTTACAGTCAGTGATTCGCAAGGGAATAGATTTAATACATGACTCATAATTTATAGGATTATTTTATAATATTCACTCAAAATATCAAATGCAGAAGAGTGTAAGAAGTCTGTCCACACACTAGAGACCCAAAGAATCCAGTCAAGGGCCTGCATCCCAAGACAGTGTCCTACCGGCCTAGTCCAGCCAAAGGCCTAGAGCCCAAGCAATGTCTCAAGAAAATCCAAATCAAGGATCTGCATAGGAAAGCCCAAGGACTAGTGGTGGAAGCTAGAAAATCTATACTGGTGGGGTGGAGGATCTATGCCAGAAGGCTGAGGGGTCTGCACTGGAGCCAGGAAGTGATGCTGAAGAAAAAGTTGAGCACCAGAGTTTCCCCAAGAGAACAGCAGTCATCCCACGTGACAGTGAGGACCTGAGCTCCTCTGACAATGGGAAGAGCTGAGTTCATATCAGGTAAGCCAGTGGCAATAGAGCTTCTGGGAAACCAGCAGCATGTGATCTTCTCCTCCTGTCCACCTTTTATGTCACTGGCACAATCCTTTGGTGGGTCTTCCACACCCAGAACCACACTGACTCAATTTAGTTGGGCTTTCTCACTTAAATTGACCCATAGTTAATCCACCACAGTACCTCAAGGTATGGTAACTCATTTAAAGCCCTCAACAACTCAAATTTATTTTGGATAAATTCCCTCAATTTTAACACAGAGAAATTGGGTTTCTTGCTATCAGTCTCACAGGTAAGCTTACCTGGGGCTATTGAAAACCACTCAAGAATTCTAATTCCAAATGCAGTACATTTGCTAACCAGACTGGAGGTAGTTGGCTGTGACAGAATAACCTTTGAGTGTCCTTTTCCTCTGCCTGTCCCTGACTGCTGTATCCACAGAGATGTCATTAACAGCCTGGTGAGCAAAGGCTCTGTGTGGATTGTCCTGATTTCCCTCCCTGGGCTTCACTTGCATTGACTGTTCTCTGGGTCTGGCTGTCAGGACACACATTCCAGTTAGAGTAACTTAAGAGACTTACTTCATAGGCGAGTTGCTGCACAATTGATTAGGAACTTCTTCCAGCTTCCTCCTGACCTGGTCTTTGTACAAGGTTTGTCACTACAATCAGAAAGATTGAATCACCTACCTTGTCTATTGGGATAGTTGCTCTTTGGTCTAAAATAAATTAACACAGCCCTGAAAGGAACCTTTTATCCCTTTGGTATCCCTCATCACCATCCTTTGAAGTGCTTTTGAAAGGAGCATTTGAAACAGAACCTTTCATGAAATTGTCAGTCTGATTCCTTGGAGCCCAGATCTAAACAGCATATGCTCATGAGCCAGCACACATTATTTTCCTCTGCTCAAGGGTCTTTCTCTTCAGCACAGAAAGCTGTGTCTGGTTTTCTTCTTTGTAGAAGGGCATATTCTATTTTATTTTGGTGTTGGCCTTCCTGGCATCAGTAATAATTTCAAAACGGATTCTGATTCCACTGAATGAAGAAATGTTTAACAACATCAGGTACAAGAAGTGTGATGTGTGCCCTGCTCAGTCTTCGGAAACGATTCCTATCAGATAGTATTTGATGATTTGAAATGAACCGTCTTGGTCATCTCTTTGTGGGTATTTAAGGAACAAGTGCAGCTGAATTTTAAGGACTGCCTTGGGATTAGAGGACTACCCTGTACAAAACCAAGAAAACAATTCCAATTGATCGATGCTTCTGGGGGATAAGAAGATAACTTTAGATGCAACAGGCTTTTGTGATAAAAACACAATTATGATTGTGGAGAAAGCTTAGAAGTAAAGTGAAATTAAAGGGAGTAAGCTGGAAAATTCTATTAAATGAGTTCTACTAAATGCCTCCACAAAATGAATATGATTTCATTTAATAATAAATTCTATGATTAGAACCTTCACCTTCATTTTCTTCATTTTTTACCCTTTTCTTCACAAAATTTATTTATTTTTTTAACTGCTTTCTTATCTGAGCCTCTATTCACTCCTGTATCTGCAAAGCCAAGTGAATAGTGAATACCTAATTGCCAAGGTAAAATTTGAAGACTTCTGAGGCCAACACATCTCCACCGGAGCAACAGTTCCTTTCTCACTACTTGCAGTGGAGGATCTTTATTCTGTGGTATACTTTTCACTTTTCTGTGCCTGCTACTTTGATTTTTCCTTTCTAGCACTTATAATTACTCATTTCTCTTATCTTGAATAAGAGGGAAGTGCTTTTGTTAACCGACTGCCCTGTACAGCCATCATTCTAATGTTTTTCTCCCTTTTTGGTCAAATCTCATGGAATACCTGCATGCCCTCACTCTCTTCTAGTTTTCACTTCTGCATTGTCTGCCTCTTACAGTGCTCCACCAAACCCAAATGGCCACTTCCTAATGCTTGTCCAATGTACTCCTTTAGTAGTATTTAATCCTCACCCCTTGTTGGAACATTATTTCCACTGACTTTATGATCCAGTCTTTTCTCGCTTCTTTTACTGCAGGCCTCTAGAAGCTCCTTGCCACTTTGCTCCAGACACTTTTCTCTTCTGTAGCTCCTGACAGACATGGCTTCTACACATGGCTCCTATTAGTCTCTCTCAATGTCCTGGCCTCCCTGAGCTCCCCCCCAGACCTACTACTGGATGTCTATGCCCAGAAACCTTTCAGTGCCTCATTCTCAAAATGCTCAAAACTTATGCTGTCTCTCCCAGAATTCTATTTCTCTTCCTCATTTCCCCATTTAACTAACTGGTGATCTCCTATTGTAGGTAAGGTTCTGTGTCCTTCCAAAGCCTCATGTAATCACTGACAGGGCTGAGTCTGGTGTTAGAGATTGGTTTGTTGTCTGGTGTGAGTGTTACACCCACCCAGGGGTGGAGCCAACTGTAAGGGAGAGAGGAAAGCAGGTCTCTCTCTCGCAGGTTTGCCTTGCTAATTGGCAGCTGCCATGAATGGCAGCCCAGCCATGCCATGCTACCTTGGAGCCAATTAAGTATGGACTGAGACCTCCAAGAACTGTAAGAAATAAACCTTTCCTTCCTTAATTTTGGGTGTCAGGTATTTTGTCTCAGCAACCAGTGAAAAGTAACTAAGACATCTCACTTTGTCCTGTCTAAACCAGGAATGATCTAACCTCTCTCATCCTTACTGCTATTGAATCACAGAACTTTCCACTCAAGCCTTTAAAGTATTTCTTCTTTCACTCTCCACCAGCTTGACCATAATGCAGGGCTCCATTGCCTTTCACCTTCACTGCTAAGATTCTGCCACATGTCCTGTTCATCTCCACTCTGCAGGTCTTCTAAACCCAGCTGCTGTAATCTCTCCATAATGCAGACTTGATCACGACCCTCTCTAAAGTCCTCCATTTGTCTTTCATTAATTCAAATGCCAAAGCCTAAAATTTTGCACATTGCCACTATACCTCCTGTATTTTGTGCTTCCCACATATTCATGTTTATGTTTTGGTACAACTGCTGCTTCCTCAAGGAAGTCTTTCCAGGTGACAAATGTCTGAATTGGAGTCCTCCTTGTGTTTTCCATAGCATGCTAGTATTATGTTTCTCAGTGCATTATAGTTTTTTTATAAATTCTCTGAAGCATAAGTTCCCTGATGATAGAAATTGCTTTTGCCCAGCCAAATACCAACATTTAGTAATTTAATATAGGATCTTTTGGTACTGGGGATCGAACTCACCACCTTGTGCTTGCCAGGCAGGTGCTTGTGCCACTGAACTAAATCCCCAGCCATTAAATATTTTAAGATTAGTCCATCTAAATTACTTGACAGGGGATCTACTATTAAAAGAAAGAATAGAATATGATGATGTATATGAAATGATCAAAGTAGGCCTTTAATAAACATTTCTTTTCCCTTTTTCATTTGGTTTCTAGGTAATTTTTACTTAGAACTGTGGAATGGGTTAACTTAGTCTTAATGTGATTTCAATGTTTGTACTAAAACCTATTGCTATTGAGTCCTGATAGAAGAATAGAACTTTATGGCAGCAATTGTCTTATCTGTAGTTCAATGTTCCTTGAAAGTACTGGAATCATATTTCTGGAATAAATCAAAGTGATGTCTATTGAGAATGAATAGAATATATTAGTCATTGAGTAGCCATTCCACAGAATGACGCTTGGATTGGTTCTTTAAATTCCCATTTGCAGATTCAATTATCACATGACTTCACACACACACAAAATAATATAATAAGGATTATTACTAGCAATGATAAAAATATTTTGTGGATGGATGAATTTGTACTATTCACTAAACACGTGAATGCACATGTAGCTTTATTATGATTAGTATTTACTGAGAACCAGAAACTCAGAGTCAGATAATATAGCCATAGTGAAACATACAGAAGAATGCTGCTCTATACCAGTTATAAATTGTTTTTTTTTTTTTTGCTGTGGATTAAACAGATACTTCATTTTTGATATGAAGGAACTGAGAAAATGTCTGTCTGTATTTATCAATCACCTGTTATTTTATTATTTATTTATTTTTGTATTTTTGAGATGGGATCTCGCTATGCTCACTTTGCAGCCCAGGCTGGTTTTGAACTTGCAACGATAATCCTGCCTTAGTCTCCCAGGTGCTGGGATTGCAGGTGTGCACCACCACACCTGCTGTCAATCACCTGCTGAATATGTCCTATGTGTTGATTACCAAAGAGATTATTGTGAGCAACCCTTTTGGGTTTCAAGGTCATTAGCTCCTTTCCCTTACTCCCATTGTGTTTGTTCAGTTTGTTATTGAATCTGGAGAGAGAGGGAAAGAGATAGAGATTGAGATCGAGAGAGAGACAGAGAGAGAGAGACAGAGAGAGGGAGAGAGGAGTAATTATACACAGCTCTTGAAAGCAACATCCTAATGTCACTCACTCATTTTCTCTTTCCAGTTCTCATTTAATATATCCAACTACATTTTCTCTATTTTCTGTCCTTAAATGCTACAGGCTCTCTACAACCTTATAGGCCACCTTGAATTTCAGAGGCTAGAAAGACAAATTCTACATTTCTACTTTTCTGCTTCTTATTCTGAACTTCAACTAGGTAACCTCAAAAGGGTTTTGGGTACTGGTAATGAGGTGAATACTGTCATCCTGCTGTTTGTGAGGACAACAAGCTTTGATAACATGCTGTTTCTAAGCACTGCTACTCTAGCATATTGATTTTGTATTGTTAACATCAATCCAAGATACATATTACAATTTAAAAATCTGTCAAAAAGTAGAGGAGTCAATATTATTTGAATTCATTGTTTGATCAGTTTCGTAGCAAAGCATATGCAACAAAATCTTTAAACTCGAAGGCTTCATGATATTTTCCATCACTCAGCAGATTAGTGTGTACAACTTTAGCTGGGAAAAACAGTTATTCTTTCTTAGGTATATTATAGTCGCAATTTGAATACTCAGGATGATGATTTACCAGGGAGTGAGTGTTCTACCTTGGATTGCATTGTATGGACTGTTACTGATATTCTTTCAGGTATAACCAAAATGGAGTGCTATTTTGCTATAAACAGTGATGGACTAGGGTCATTTATAGGAAAATGGATACACTTTGAGACCATAATGTTAAGCAAAATAAATCAGACACACAAGCTTAAATGTCACATGATCTCTCTCATATGAGAGAGCCAAAATCTAAATAAATTATAGAGCAAATTAAAAGATGATAGGAAATAGGTAAATAGATCTTTTGCAAAAGGAAAAGGGACCAAGAGATGGAGAGAGGGGTGAGGGAGGGTAGGAGAAAGGGATGAAAAATAAAAATTTAAAATGTGTTATGTACAGGTGCCAACTCCCCATGATGGATGCAATAATTATGTACTCTAAACATGTACAAACAAAATAAAAAGTGTATAGCAGACTCCATTGTGAGTGAAGCGGTGGAAGGACAATGAGGATGATGAAAGTTAACACTGAGCAGCGGAGTCAGCCCCTGCTACATTCCTCACAGGAATGATAGGAACTAGGCTCATAAACTCACCTCCACTCCCATCCCCAGCAAACAACATCTGTGTCCTTCCTGGAGAAACTTTACTCTCCCTAAGAACTATACTGTAGATACTTCTATCAGAATTTCCTCAGCAAAAATTTCAGTATCTCAACAGATCATTCTCAACTCTGGGGGTGTCCAGCCCATGGCCCATGGACTACACAAGACTCTCGATAGTAAAGTGACTCTGTAAGATTGTAAACTTTTAACAAAATTTTGTGATTTTTTTTTCATGATTTGCTTGCAAGTGCTTTTATTCAGACTGTGGCAATGGAATGTTATCCTTCACAGAGTCAAGTCAAAATCTACATATATCAGACATTATATGAACTTGTACTATTTGAATAGTGAAATGCAGAAATTACCAAAAGTAATATTTCAGCCTACTTACATGTGTTTATGTTTGTGAAGACAGACATTCATTATTATTAGGCAGACATGTAAATTTTCACATTTAAGTAATGAACTTGGGCTTATTGTGTTATTTTGTAAAATAATATAAATTAAAATAGTATTTTAGCAACTGTGTGTAGGAAATAGAAAACTGTATCAAATATGGTTTTGTTCATGACACTGTTATAATTATGTACACAGCATCACTAATGCTAGTGATTTATTATTTTTATTAAATTTACTCATTATTAAAAATGCATTATTTTTTCAATTCCAGCTTGGTTCCGACTTTGTCTCAAAAGAGAACACAGTCCCTCCAAAAGGAAAAATAGAGATGAAGGGTATTCTACCAAAAATGAGTACTGATTTATTGGGTCAAATAATAAGGTACTATGCTTAATTTGTAGGGAAATCATATCAGTTTCCAAAGATTATAATTTGAAAAGGTATTATATGCAAAACCATGTCACCAAATTTTATGTGCATCAGGAATATTTCATAAAGACAAAAGAAAAGCTGGTCATCTTAACAAAGATTTTGAAAAACTTACAACTCAAATGGACTGTCTTATGAAAGCTACTTATATGAAAGTAAATCTGATTGCAAAAAATACTAAAACTATGTACCAATGATGGCTTTATTAAGTAATCTATTAAAAACATGGCAAATGTAATCTGTTCTGATAAAAAAGCAGATTATTTCAAAAATCATTTTGTCTTAGTAGAGTGTTGCCAAGTGTCTTGGTTACTTTTCTCTTGTTGCTGAGACAAAATATCTGATGCCCAAAATGAAGGAAGAAAAGGTTTATTTCTTACAGTTTTTGGAGGTTTCAATCCATACTCAGCTGGCTCCAAGGCAGGGTAGCATGGCTGAGGGGCAGCGGGTCATGACAGCCACAAGTGACAAGAGCAAAAAGGGCAGAAGAGAGAGAGAGAGAGAGAGAGAGAGAGCACGCACGCCTTCTTCCCTCCCTTATACAGTATAGAGGTCCCGCCCCTGGGCAGGTGCAGCATTCACACCTCCAATCCCAGCACTGGACAATGAACCAAACACAAATGCTAGATTAAGTCACCTCCATGGCTGCATGAGGCTTGGGGGGCCACCCAGACATGAACCATAATACCATGTTAATTGAAGAAATAAGAAAAATGTATCGAAAGAGGTTTAAAAAGTAAAGATGGTAATTTCAAATTTTAGGCATTAGATGATAGTGCTGATGCTACAGATACAGTTGAACTTACCATTTTTATTAGAATATTGAAAAAATATAATACCATTGAAGAAATGATTTATTTGATGACATTTAATGACACAGTTAAATTTGTTGATTTATATAAAAGTAAAACATTTCAAAAAGTTAAAAACTGACCTTTGAAAACATAGCTGATATAGCTACTTATGGCACTCTGATGATTAGTAAAAAGGAATTTATAAAATTATATAAATGATAAAATTGCCACTGGATACATATTTGATGAAATATTGAATCATTCATCAAGAAAATTTATGTGGGAAAGCTTTAAGAGTGGATAATGCCATGCAAATGGACCTCACAGCTATGATTTCATAAGGGCCAATAAATGGAATCTTTGCTTATTTCAGGAATTCCCTCAAAGTATGGATGCTGACTATGAGGACATCATATACTTTTTTGAAGTTAGGCAGCTTAGTTGGAGGAAACTGTTGAAAAGATTTTATGATTTGTGAAATGAAATCAAGGCATTTATGAAATCAGAAGAAAAACTTGTGCCAGAAATTGAAGATTAAAAAGTGGCTCACAGATTTAGCTTTTTCGATTACACATTTAAATTAGTTAAACATGTGTACTTAGTGTGAAAATCAACTTATCTGTGTTATGTTTCAAACCAAAATAGTATTCAATGTAAAACTTGTGGCAAAGTTATGAAAGCACAATAAATATTTAAATTAAGAAGTCCATTGCAGGAAAAGATATATTGCCATTAATCTCCCTCAAAATACTCCTACTTGTTTTGAATACATTTTATTGTTCTTGATAATGTGTCTGTAGCTCTAATAAGTTTTTAAAATTAAATATTCATCATATGTGTATCACCATTTGTACATAAGCTACATTATATATATATATATAATATATATATATTATATATATATATATATATATATTTTTTTTTTTTTACTGGGGATTGAACTCATGACCTTGCACTTGCCAGGCAGGGACTGTACTGCTGAGCTATATCCCCAGCCCTTCTACACAATGCAATCCAGGCAATCCAAAGTGTTTGTGTCCCACAGTCTAGAGTGAAACCTTCTAGTGCTATGTTCATACACTCAAATTTCCTAATCAGGTTTGCAAAATGCCATAGAGATTGAATGGGTAACCAAAGATTGCCTGATATTTGAGGAAGTCTCTGACATAGAAAAGAGACATCAAAGCGAATAAAAATGAACTCAGAAAAAAAACATTTACAATATATGGAACAAAAAATTTCAAAGATACTAAATCATTATACAAACAAAGGTGAAATAATGTATTAAAATAATTACACAGTATAATATTTAACTATAAAAATTTCAGACCACTAGCTATGAACATTCTAAACAAGTTTCTTTTAATGTTGTTTTTTTCTTTTCAAAGAAAATAAATAGGTAACACAAAGCTTAAGAATAAGAACAACACAATGACATCAGATTTCTCAGATCGAGAAGTTACAAAGCAAGGGGATTGAAACTTTTATTATGAGTTTGTACCTTTCCACATAATCAACTTAGTATGATGATGATAGAATGAAGATTTTTCAGGCAAAAAAAAAATGACTCAGAAATGGTCTGTTATGTACTTTTTCTGAGATAACTTCTGAAGGATGTGCTCCACAAATGCAAGGCTGCAAAGAAAAGAAAAACAGAAAATGATACAATATTTAGGGCATGAAAGAAGATCCAGTTGAAATCTTTACATGACAGATGTTGCTTAGACCTAGCAAGCAAGTAGCACAGATTGGAAGAAAGGGATGGACGTGTCCAGCATAAATTCTTCTAGAAAAAGAATCAGCGAATTGATGGGGTATAAGATAAGTTTAGCTGTATGGAAGTACTATGTTGAGAAATATTTACAAAGTTATTTGTGGTGTTAAAAAACCTGACTGTCTGTTCAAACAAAACTAAGCAAATAAAAAATAAATCAATTTTAACTTCAGGAAAAACAAAATGTTTCTGCAAGAAAATAAAATAAAAATACTATATTTTTCATAGCATCAAGTAGAAGTCATAATAAGAAAAAGCATAGGATAAAATTTTTTAAATCTTTACTGGGGGAAAATCAAACATATATAAACTTAGAAAAATAATATTTAAGGATTTTTCACCCAAATTCAGTAACTATCAACATTTCAAAAATTGTCACTCCTTTAGAAAAGAATGACTACATTCCTATCATTCTACTACTCAAGTCAACAATAATTATTTTTTCTATTTTTCTGTGGTTCTGGGGATTGAATCTAGGATATTGCTTATTTTAAGCAAATTCTCTACTGCAGAACTCTGCCAACACCAAGTCTAACAATAATTTCCTACTATCTTTGGGGTTCATGTTTCTCCAGTTTTCCTAGGAGTATTGCTTTCAATTTTTACAGTAACTTTCAAGAATCAGAATCCAAAGAATGGTAATTCATTGTAATATAATAATGTCATTATTTTTTTCTTCAACCTGCAGATTTCTCTTCCATTCCTTTTTTTGTTCTATTTCCTCCCCTGAATTTTTTATTAGAAAGCAGACTATTTTTTCCTAAAAATTTGTCAGAGTTTAAATTTGCATATTTCACCTCATGGCATCCTTGAGTATAACTGAAGCATAGCACATATGTTTAAATTCGTGTGTTCCTGATGATATCAAAAGGTACTTTATTGATTATCTTTGGAGGAAACAAAGAAAAGAACTCATTAAAATAAAAGCTAGTACAAAGAAATAATTAGCATCTACTGTGAATTCTCTATTTAAACTATACTATGGGGAAACAATTTATGAAGGTAAATTTATCATTTAAATGTGTTTGAGATAATAAATGATATTTAAGCAATGGTAGAATTAGTTTGCAAACTTTTACGAATTAATGGATATAGTTATTGACTTTAATAAAATTTGAATCTGAGCCTTAAAAATCTACTTATAAACTGGGCATAGTTGTGCGTGCCTGTCAATACTAGCACTTGGGAGGTTGAGGCAGGACAATTGCCGTGAGTTCAAGGCCAGGCTAAGGCACATAGTAAGTTCAATGCCAGCCTGAACTACATAATGAGATCCTGTGTCAAAAAAAAACAAAAACAAACAAACAAAAAAAGACAAAAAAACCCCCACCACCACCAACAAAAAACAAATCCACTTATAAATATGTAAAGCAAAATCAAAGAAAATGACATACTAGCTTAACTCAGTCAAAAATAAAAGGAAATCTAGAAAAGGATTAAGAGTCCTCAATTGCTCTGATTAAAAACAGTAGATGACATTAAACTTTGCAAACTTAAAATGTGCATATTATTTAGAAATATGGAGATAAATGTCAATCACTGAATGAGTTTAAAGGGGTAAGTAGATGAAGAAAGAAGAAGAGTATCATGGAAGTTTTGTCTGGTTATGGTTTCATGGTGTTATCTGAAGTTTTTTAATTTATTTGAAAAAATAGTTTTAAAATTAAATAAGTAGAAAAATAGAAATTTCCAAATTGAGTGTCTTCTTCTGATACAGCCTGTGATCATTGACTACTCTTTATTCAACACAGATTTTGTATGCATGTTTATTTTATGGCCACCATCTTGTGTTTTATGTTGTATCCCTCTTTTGTCCTTCAGGAAGTCCACCTTCAGGTATTGGAGAGAGTTCACAAGTCATTGAAAAGAAGGGGTCTCCTGTACATTTTTAACTCACTCTTTCAACTCAAATATTAGGTCTGAGATGATGAATGGGAAGAGGTTTACCTAGACAAAAGCCATATTGGTCATGAATGTATAAGTGATACTTTTTGTCTTTCCCTGTTACTTCCTCTTCAATATTGTTTTCTGAAATTAGCAGAGATTCTTGAAAATTAAATTATCATCTTAGGTCCAATTCCTTTTTCTGTTGACTTATGAAGTTCAGAATTACAGTAAATACTCATTGGCATAAAGTCAAATGACTATTCGTTTAATATCATAGTAACTACAAACTTCTTTCATTGTTCTTGTAAAGATTTTCTTTGCTTCTTTCTGAACTGTATAAATATCAGAACACTCCCTTTTATTTATCTCAAAGAAATACAGTATAGTCATTCTATCAGAAGCGTATGTATAAAAGTTCTTTTGAAACGTGAAAAGCTGTAAGTAGTTACAATTTACTTCTTTTCAAACATATACAATGAAAGATAGAAAAAGTTGCAAGCTCCATGAACTACACAAAAAGTTTAGATATCAGGGCAATCTATGTGCTGAGAAATTTGTTAAAGATTAAGTAGTCTTCTAGTGATGTGCTACTACTAATTTTGTATAACTTATTTTAATTTTGTATGCTTAATATATTTAAAAAATCAGTAGAAAATACCATTGTCCAAAATGAAGAGAGAAAAAACATGAATTAGTCATAGGAGATGGTACTAATTAATGAGTTAAATAAACAGAAATTTCATAAACAGTGGGGTTCTTAGTGCATTATAATTTCAAAGAAATTATTATGATCAGAGAGCCAAGAAGAATAAATTGATGGAATTCTATCATTCTCTTCCCCTTTCTCTTTCCCTGCCCCATTCTTTCACATCTTGATCATCAGATACCTTTCAAGTTACTTTTACATGTGTGGTTCCTGTTTACCAGTCACTTAAACTGAATGGTAATTGTCTTTCAAACCAAATGTGAACTTTATTTTCGTAAATTTTGTTTTGGCAATCGGATTTTTATTTTTAAAGTTCAAAAATGTTCTTGTTTTATTGGAAAGTCATTTACAGAACTTCTCTGCTTCTCTGAAAATGTAACCTTGTTCCTGTCACTTGGCTTAATGCTCCACACATGTTTTCTCACTTAAACTTTGCCTCATTTGGCTGTGGTTTTTAAATGTAGCCTTTGAAACCATCTCTAATGGAAAAATGCAGCTGTGAGCAAGATTTCCTAAAATGTACATGGAATTAATTTTCCAGGCATTTCATGCAAGGCCTCTGATGTATCTAAAGGAGAGATTGCGCCAAAGCAGTTTTAATGTAACCAAATGACAGAGGGAGACCGCCAGAAAGAAGGATAAAGAGCGAGCAAGCCAGGACACAGTCAAAGAAGAAATGATGAGGAGGAAAAGAGATGAATGTGAAAGCTGAACAACAGCAAGGTAAAAAAAAAAAAAAGTGAATATATCCACAGGGAGGAAGAAGAGAAAGGAAATGCATGGAATAAAAGTGACAACGGGAAGAGTGGACCATGTCACAAGGAAGAAAAAGGTTTCTTCCTGCAAGTTCTTGTTAGTACATTTACTTAAACTGATCAGTCTCTCAGACTGCAGCACAAAAATGTTTACTTTATATCAGATCAGTGGATCTTACAGTCTATGACTATAAATAAACTAATTTCAGTTAAAAGGGCACATTTTAAAAACATAACATTTCAAGTATTACTGCTGAACTTTTTTTGTAACTGAACTTCTCTCATCATATATTGCTTTTATAGACACTATAAAGTTACAAGCTGAAGCTACAAAGTTTGCTTTACTAAAGCACAACTACTGAGGTTTTTATGCCCAGGGGATTGTAAATGTGTGGAATTGTGCGATTGACATCAGACTCTAAAGATATATTTTGTCTATTTTTTCTATCTCAGGGTTTTTTTTTTAATCTCTTATTTACTCTAAGGTCTCAAAGTGGGTGACAAAAATCCAACATTCACACAACAGATACAATGTATTTCAGTACTCATACAGAGATTCAGTGATGCATTTTCTAGGATCATTCTTAGGAACACATTTACCACGGTGTAACAGATTTTTTTAATTTAATTTTTTATTTTAAAGAGAAAAAAGTAAAAATTTGAAAATATGATAATTAGAGGGTAACAATGGCTAATACATTGCATTCTGTTATCTTTAAATTAGTTACTCAGAGTACAATATATCTGCATTTAATTGTACAAATAGTATTAACACAAAACTTGCTTTTCAATGAACTAAGAGAAATTAGTAGTGTAACTACCTTAACTAATATATATATATATATATATATATATATATATATATACACATATATTATTTTTTTCAGCTTCTCACACTAGGGAGACAAAACAATGTCTACACATGTGAGTCTGATTTATTTCACTTATGAGTATGGTCTCTAGTTGCACCTGTTTACCCATAAAAGTTTGAAGTTTATCCTTTTTTATGGCTGAGTTATACTGCACTATATAAAAATACCACGTCGTTTTTATCCATTCTTCAGTTGATGGGTGCTTAGGTTGTTTCAAGATCTAGCTATTACAAATTGTGCTACTATAAACATGGGTGCACATATATTGCTGTGGTATGATGTTTTTAATTCTGGGAAGATATCCAGATAGGGAATAGCTGGTTCAAATGGGTTCTCCAATCCTATATAAAACATTTAATATATTGATATAGTGCCAATAAATTAACAATTTGCAAGTATATGAAATGAGAGAGCTCATTTGTACACGTACCTGATCATTTTACATATATTTTGCTGATAAAGATGATTTTAAGCCATACTAATTAGCACAATTCCTTGTTGCAGCATGAGTAAAGAAACTATTTTGTGAGAACTGATGCTACATAGTGGCTCTCTGAAAAATTATTTATATACCGGAGGTTTGTTTATATGAAACAAAGAACAAACAAAATAGAGTGCCATGACCTATTTGAAGAAAAGATAAAAAAAATCTTTAAAATATAACCAAAATAGATCAGTGCAATAATAGCGAATGTCAAAAGATGATTTTATAGTATTATACATGTTTTTCAATTCAAGTATATCACTAACAACCCTAATGTAATTAAATAACTGTAAAATGTAATAATTCATTACTATATAGTCTGAAAAGATTTGAAGATTCTGAAATTAGCTTGACAATTTCACACAAAATAATGAGGCTGAAAATGTAAAACTCCCTGGACTTTCTCTCTTCTAGCTGTTTTTATATTCTTGAAATGTATCTCTGCAGTGATTTCTTTTTATGTAGCTTTGCTTTCATTTATCTAATATTTTTGTTTGTTTAGAAAAACTAGTTTTTCTGTGGCAAAAAAATTTATAGAATCTTATCAAATGTGTGGAACATTCACAGATATGACTGAACTTTCTACCGAATAATATATGCTATTTCAGGAAGGACTCTTCTGGAACCTTAAAAAACATTAGTGTACTGAACACTACTAGATACCTTTTTTAAAACTATGTTTTCTTGGTAGATAGAGTAATTACTGGGGCAGTCATATTAGGGTTCCCATTGTTTATGACCTTGAGTATTACAGAACTGATTTATTAGACATCCTGTCTATTTCGGGACAATCTGGACTAATGGAGGGAATTTTCAACAGAAAAATAGGAGTTAGGGATTTTATCCTATTCCCAGCATGTTGATTTATTAGTTATTCATATAAAAACAAAGAACAAGAGAGTTTTTTTCCTTTTAAAATAGTTCCATATTAAGCAAAGAGAAAACAGAAACAGCACTGCTGTTATTAGAATCATGTTTAATTTTCACTCATCGTTGGTGATATTGATGATGGAAAAAGGCACTTTTTAATTGGAAAAACAAAGTATCCAATATTAAAACAATATTTGAACACTCCTCTGAGTACCCACTGAGTATATTTAGTACCTGCCACATGACAGGATAGGGATTTCATTTGTTAGCTCATTCAGTCGTTAGCCCGTTCTCACATTAAAGTCCTTACAATGGTCTGCAAGGCCGCACATGGTCTGTCCCTTTTGAACACCTCCAACTCTCTCCTCATTGCTGCCCCGGATCGAGGCCCACAAGGATGCTTGCAGTGAATCAGATACACCAGGCACAATCCTCACTTACTTCCTTTGCTCTAGCTGCTTTCTTCCTGAAAGGATTTTGCTCCCAGATATCTACCAGGCTGACTTCCTCACTTCCTTCAAGTCCTTGCTCAAATGTCATCTTCTCAAGAAGACCTATTATAACACCTGAACTAATGCTGCGAATTGCTGTCTCCCACCACTCTCCTTCCTAACTTCCCACACCCCACCGTACCCACCTTCCTTCTTTTATCCCCTGTAGCTTATCAGCTTCTTCCATCCTGTGCAGTCTACTTCACTGTTATGTTTAGTGCAGTGCCTCTTGCTCCCTCATCTGAACTCCATGACAATGGAGATTTTTGTCTGTTTTGTTCTTGGATACAAGTGCCAGAACAACATCTGGCCCATAGAAGGCACTCAAATATTTGTGGAATGATAGGATTTAGCAAATGCATATTGAGTGTCTACTCTGTCTCAGGATTTTGTGCTTACCACTGGGAATAAAAAGAAGAACAAGACATGATCTGTAACCCACAATAGTTTATGTGGTATAATTCCCAGGCCATCCACCACAATTTCTGACTCAGTAGATTTTGGATGCTGCCTAGGTATTTGCAAGTCTGCCCAATACAGCAAAGATTTCAGATGTTTCCTGTCCTCACCATGTCCTCCAGGCAGGCAGCAAAATCATTGTAATGAGATCTTTGACACTTAATGCAAAGCCTGAAATATACTGGGCATTGGATAAATCTCCCTCCTTGATGAATGGACAATGTGATAAATAAGATGCACTTTCTGTTTTCTAAAACCTTATGACAGGCAAAATTTGTACCAGTCCTTTGCTTACTGTTTGCCAAAAACACTTCTAACATAACAGAAATAAATGGCCTACACATGGAACAGTTTAGTGATAAAAGAAAGAAGTGTGTGAATATGAAAATTCAGAGGAAGGGTCATACCTTGGGACCATTTTCTCTATGGTGAGCATTGTTCTGGTCTTGAAAGTCATATTGCAAAATCGATATTAATGCTATCTTTAGTTTCATTTAAAAAGTCAGTAAATATGACACTTAGTACATGCAGGAAAAAGTGATGACATTTTTGGATAGAATTTAACATTCATGAGGGCTCTATGGCAGTGTCAGAGACACTGCAGATGCAAGTCATGAAGGACAGGCGGCTGCTACAGGGGTCCCAGGATCCTCATGTGCCATTAGCAGAGCCACCTCTCCAAGGTGAATGTGCAGCTAAGACTCTCACATTGATTGATGAAAAACAAATGTTTGAGTTATCACAACCAGAAAACTCAAATTTTTCCTCTCATCTTTTGATACTGGAGCCAGGAAATAAAAATGCTTAGCTTCAAAGTGACTTTCACTTTGTTTGGAAAGGGAAAGATTTCAAGTGCTGTGATAAACTTTTACTATAACACAGCTTGTCTTAGAATATAATTCAAAATAAAACTTGTGTCTGTTATTGGGAGTAACAAAAAACCCTTCCATAACATAGGTTTCATTTAGAACATGGCTGAGAAATGTAAAAAGTTGCCCAAAGATCAAACATCCACAAGGATGAAATTATAAGTAGACTCTGAGATACAAAGCTATTCTCAGACAAAAGTTAAGTGACTCTTATTTTCTGTGAATCTAGACCTCTCTTTGTTTCTCTCTCTCCCCACTTACTACTTCAAATATCTAGGCTTCTCATTTCTCTCTCCTCTTATCTTTTTTATTTAATTAATTTTTAAATGTTGATTTGTACATGTTTGCAGTACATGATAAATACATACATTGTGAAGAGTTAGTAGATGCACTTAATACATTTTAAATTTTTCTGTATTACCTTTTCTTCCTCTCTTCTCCCTCCCCATCTTTACATCTCCAGGTTCCCTTCTCATTTGTAAAAGATCTATCTCCTTGTCTCCTATAATTTTTTTATTTTGCTCTTTAAAATATTTATACTTTGGGGTTGTTATATAAGAAAAATCCTGCAGTGTTTCCTATATTCCTGGAAGGTATACAAATGGTACATCCATATCAGAATACAATTTTCAGTTTTCTATCAAGATAAACATACCTAACATATGATCCAGAAATTTCAGTTTTATTACTTTACATAAGAGGATTAAAACATTTCACACAAAGCTCTGTATACAAATATTTATAGCAGCCTTATTCATAATTTACACCAAAACTGGAAGTAATCCAGATGTTCTTCAACTAGAGAATGAATGAACTGTGTGATACATGAAAATAATGAAGTGCTATATAACACGGAGGAATATTCTGCAGATGCAACATGGGCAAATCTCAAATGAATTATCCTATGTAAAATACTCTGTGCCTGGAAGGCTATAAACACTATCACTGAATGTGTATTTTAAGTTTTAAGAAAACAAAACAATGGTGATTTCCAGGGGCAAGGGTGGGATAAGGGATGGACTGAGCAGGGCAATGTGAGGCAATTTTTAGTTTGATGGAAGGTATACAAATCTTTTTGGTAATAGTAGATACATAACTCTATGCATCCACCATACACAAAGAAATGTACACTAAAGAGTGAATTTCATTGTATAGAAGTTAAAAAATTAACTTATGTGAGTAGTTCTTTTTCATACTCACTTTCCAGATAATAAAAGTGGAATGAAAAATATGTTAAAATATTTCAAGTCTTACATTTAAGAAACAGTTCTCATGGTTTAGTCACAAAGTCACACCTGAACTATTTTCATTAGATTTATTTTAAATGTTTAACAAGCACTAGAGTCTAAAGAAAAAACACTTTCAGCTTTATTATTTTTTACGTCGTGCCAAACCTTGCTTCTACATATGTGAGTGCGTGCATGTGCGTTTCAAAACCACTTTGTTTTCTTAACAAGTTCCTTTTGAAGAGAAAAGTTTTTAGTTCCATTAATGGATCCCCCTTTCCCTCAGGTTATTAAACTTGATAGAGATGAATGGCTTCAAATGCAGGTGGGCACAAGAAAATGACTAAATCTTGAGGTCAATTCCCACCCAGGGTTGGCTGGCCCTTTATTCAAAATTATAGGCAGAAATTATGAAGGTGATCTCATGCTTGTAAAGGGGGACCTGTGTTCTCTAGCACAGGTGTTAACAAAGAATTCAGACAATTGGAGAACTGAGGAATGCACATCTGTTCTCCTTTAGTGTGAACAGTTGTCTCAAATACATCGAGACTTTCAAGCCTCTTTTGCAATATCTTGGATATTGTAAGTCATTTTTAGAATTTTGAATTCTAATACAGATATTGAAGTGGCCATTCAAATCCAGAAGATGGATTTCTCCCTTGCCTCTATAGTCTTGGCGCTTGTGTAGCCTTTGGTAATTATTGGGTATCGGTGAATAACTAAGAAATGAATACAATGACTTTGCTAGATCACTAAATATGTGCTTTTGTCCAGATTCGCTACTTTCTTGTGTGTCTTCTACAGTGTAGAAATGGTGACTTGTATTTCCATTACATTCCAGGAATTCAGAATAAAAATGCTGGTTACTAATATAAAAATGGGCTGAAATATTATGCAGGTGAGGATAATATATGAATATAATGTGAGAATAATAATATATGGTGAGAATGCTAACATTAAAGGTGGCTCGTTATAAATTGCTTCACCTGTCTTTAATTTCACTTAAATTCATTCCTACAAATGATCATAAAGACTTCTTTACCATAGATTTTGATGCAACCAACAGGTAACTAGAATAGGATCTGTTTATAGGGCCATTATGTTACCAAGGAAATGAAACAAAGCACCATCAGAGTTGAGGCTTGCTATTTCACAACCATCAAACTTTGCTTGGTGATAGAATCTTTGTTTTAACTTGGATGGGAGGTAAAGAGAGGGAGAAAAGACACAGGCTTACAATAATGACTTAATTATTTATAAAAGTCTCCGCCAAAGCATTTCTCCCCATGGTGACTATTTCTCAACATCCTGATCCACCCACTGTCTATCCACTGCTTAGGTTTTCCCTTGGAGGGTAAGTTAGGCAATTGTTTAAAATATCCCCAATGCTATAGCTTAAAATTAAAAATAAAAAGAGCAACCACAGGGCACGTTGGGATGAATCCATTCCAGAGCTGGGTGGCTGTCGTGTCCACCAGCCATGGTGACTGTCTTTGGTCATCTTCACGCAGTTAGAAGATGCTGCTGCTTCTCTCTTGTTTGCATAATTTTACCTGGAAAATTAGAAAATCAAGCATTTCGGTTTCTAGATTCAGCTGGGAACAGTTGGGGCTGGCACCTAGAGCAATGTCCTTCAGGAAGGAAGGTGATGATGATAATTATGATAATGCGATGACAGAGATTACAATAATTAAGTAGGGTTCCTTCCTTGAATACTCATTATATGCCAGGCATTTGCTAGCATACTGTACGTATTCTATGATTCATACCCCAAAGTTGTAAGAATTAGTTACCAAATGATTCTCCTTCACTGTGATACCAGCTTCATGGCCAACCACAGTCATCAATACCACTCCAGCTTTAGGTCTTTTTCCACTCTGTCTCACTGCGCCTGCATACCTCATCTAAGCTTGGTGCCAAATAACCTACACACTCAAAAATGTTTCAGCAAATGTACAAAGGAGCCTTCTTTGGGGGAACTGTTTGTGCTATGGTGACAGTGGAAGCCTTTGAGTGGTACTTAGCTATAGCTATCTAAACTCAGAAAGCATTGTCAAGGAACCCACCTGAACTCTGCTGAATCAGTCCTGCTGATTCTTCCTGTTTCTTCCACCCAGTCAAGAAAGTTTGGAAAGGAGCCTGCTAGGAGTCACAGGCTTGTCATTTAACAGTGCGCTGTGATTTGCTTCTCCGTTTCTTCCACAGGACCACATCGGCAGTGGGCACACAAGGCGGGTGCTTACCCCACGTCAGCTCTCCCTGATTCTGTAGCAGTTCCTATTTCAAACCACTTTGCAGTTTATAAAGTCTATACAGACTAAAAGAACGCTCTGAAGAACAGGAGAAGGGTAAGAGCTCTGGGAAAGAAAAAATAGTGGTCATTTCCATAGTCATTATATTCCTCTAAAATGCTGTCTCCTGAGTCAGAAATTTTACTCTGATTTTATTCCTAGTGTCTAACAAACAGTAGGACCATCAATATACGTTTTTTTGAGTGAATTATGCCAGTTCTGAATTACTTAGTTAGGAACTTCTAATATTTTGGGATTCTTTTTGATATTTGTTTCTTTCAGTTGGCAACTTGTAATTATTATTCCACCCTAGTGTATTTCATTGAGTCTAAAAGAAACAAAATATGAATATGAGTCCATTTTGCATAGGAAACTAATAAAAATATAATTCTCATACATTATTTGTCTGTATGTTTTTTTTAGAGAGTTGATACATGTATAACTCAGATTTTTGCTTCAAACTTTTATTTTCAGAAATACTTTTAGTTTGACTCAAAAATATATCTTTCTAACTAGTGCTCTGGTAAACAGAGTTCCAGTTCCTGTTAAGGTGACTGATCGAGGTGATACTTGGTGGGTACTAGGGTTTCACAGTCATTTCTGCTTATCTCCCATGTTGATAATATTCTATTTTCCTTGTTTTAGAAAGGATACAAATTAGAATTATTAATTGATCTTTCAGTGTTCAATTGTGGGACCAGAATGACTTGACTTTCTAAGATGAAAGTGTGATTCATTTCTTGGATATCCAAACTTGTCTGGATCACATCAGGTGAAGAGAAATTGTCTTGGGTCATATATATATATATATATATATATATATATATATATATATATGTGTGTGTATTACATTTAATGTAAGTAATGAAATGTACTTATTATGTTATTTTACAATACAACAGAAGCTCAAGGCTGATAAATAAGAAAACTTGGACATCTACCTGATAAGAATAAGTGTCTGTCATCACAGGTAACCACACATAATTTCGTCGAAATATATTATCAGTAATCACTGCTTTTCACTCAGTCGGTGTCACAAAGGTCTATGACATCTGATACGCATGGGATGTGATTCAACTGACTATGTATGGGGGATGCAGAAGGCAAAGTAAGCAAAGTATTGTGCTGTCCTATACTGCACTACCTTGTCCCCTGTTCAGTATATGCTCAAGAACGATGCAGTCAAACCATGAAAAATATTACTAAAAATATCACATGATAATGTTAACATGTTTATGAACTTGTGGAGTCACACAACTAGTTGTTGGGGCCACATGCAGCCTACTGGCCACTGGGTGGACATGCCTAAATTTATGTGTGAACAAGGACTTTCCATCCTTTAGAGTAAACTTTCTAACAGATAACTGCTCCTTGAGGAACTTTTCTGTTGTACTTACTGAAAGCTTTTACTTATTTGTCTTACTTTTGATTTCAATACTACCTTGTTAAAGGTAGGGACCACATCTTTAATCTTCATATTTGGGGCTATATGGCATTTAGAATGTACTTAATAATGTTTGTTGAGTGAAAGATGGGGTTGATTTTAAAAATATTGTGATATGAAAAGTTAGCTACAGAAGAGCATCATTGAACAAGCAATATTGATACATAAAAATGGTAATAAATAAGGCAGAAGTATTTCTATTTTGGCAAGCTTTTTGGAAAGAATTCGTTGGAATGTAGAATACTTTGGGAAGATGTCTTATACACTGAGTTGAAAAATCAGTCACTGGGGACTGGATAAATAAACTGTGGTTAGACTTAGTATATTCATAGCCAATTAGAAAGGTACTGTAATATTTGTGTTGGGTTTTTTGTGTGTGAAATTCTATTTTAATGGTACAAGTATTACTGGAAATTCCTAAGTTAGCTATTTTAGGTATTTAGAAGTATTGGGGAATAGCACAATCACATTTAATTTTCATCATTATACATGCAATGAAAATATCTACTATTATAAAGACTTCTTAACTATACTCTAGATAATGTTAGCTCATGCAAGAAATAGTTTACCATATTTGAAATACGTTTTTAAGTATAATATATTTTAAAATGTTTTCAAAGTAAGTAATAAATCAAGAGATTTGAAAGTTACATAAATGATATGACTTATCCTTGCTTACATTACAGCTTTTTAAAGGTTTGGTATTAAAATGCACTTACTTTTTCCTGGATGATTATTTTCATGACTATTATTATTTCAGTATAATCAAAACATCTAAGTACAAACTTTTAAGAGGATACAAAAGATTTCAATAAATACGTATTCTTTTCTTTGTTTTATAGAGTTGAGAAAATTTGTAGTGGTTTGCAAGTAGTAGTGAAAGCAGCAGTTGCTTCATAGTTATTTTGAGTTTTTAAAAGAAATATGGAGTGAGGTAATTTTTACCATCAAGAAATATCAGTCTTTTAAAGCTCAACAAACAAATGAAAACAAAACAAAAAGGCAAGTTTCAGTAAGAACTAGACACTAATTCTAAAGCAAAGGATCAAATAATGTCAATTTGCTATCTTCTTGCCATTTTCTCTGATTTTTCAAACAAAAAAATTCTAGAATATTTTACAGAATATAATAGAAATTTGTGACACATTTTTTGACTTAGTGAAAAGTTTTCAATTTTGGAGACATTTGAAAGCTGATAGGAGAAACATAGTACCAAAATTTCTGGAATTTATACTGAATTGGAATTTTAATGACTCTCTTCCAAATTTATTATTGTTTCCCATCTGTCACTATCCATTGGTCTCTCTTGAGAGTTCAATGGCAGTCTTCACAAAAGTAGAAAAGAAGTCAAACAACCTTGTCATCAATTCATTTTAACTTTATCATATCCTTTAATTTTGTACACTTATCCAGCATGTGAAACATTGGAAGCATTACTGACACAAAGGAATTTTAGAAGCTGGTCTAAGACACTCATTCTCTTAATAGAAATAAGGCATGCACTGGGGGACAAAAAAGAAGACATGTCCTGGTTAATTGAGTCTCCATATAAACACATTAATGACATTTGCTAAGTGGAAGAGATCTTAGCAGGGTGCTTCAGACTAAAGAATTACATGTGAAAAACAAATTCATGATCCAAAGGCTGGTTCTTTGGAGAATTTTACCTATGCTATTTATACACTCTGAGATATAGCATGGAATTATTTCATCAGTTACATGCTCTTTGTGTGGTGAGGAATTCTGTAAGAAGTTTTGGTGTCATTAACTGAATATTTGATGTCCAATGTGGAAAAAAAATTGGAGATTTGGACAGGCATATGAAAAGCTTTGCTTGCTTTGTCTGAGCCTCTTACTTGGCTGGCGCCTTAGAGGTGTGAGTAAAATTGCTGCTGGTAAGAGTGGTATTTGACTGTCCAATCTCATGCATTAGCTCAGGTATCCACTACCACACATTAGCAGGATAAATAAAACATATTTTGTCTCATAAATATCATTACTGTTTTTCTCTGATGTAATTTTCCAGAATATTTTTAAAAATAAATGTGAAATTAATTTCCCTTCAGAAAGAATAACATGTTTAATTTTAACAAAATGTTCCCTCAAAATTGGATAATTTGAAAGTTATTCCAACAACTCCAAAAATTCCCTTTGTTTTTCAATGACATATCCTTTCTGTGACCACAGTAGGAAAAGCTTCATGTAGCTAAAAACATATTTGTGTCAGAAGTTATGTAAAATGCCTCCCATTTTCCTTAATTTATTCATGTGCTCTGGATAGATTTTTACTGAAAAACTTTTTCTTTGAGTTTCAGTAGGACTGCTGATATCGTCTACTTATTTAAGAAGGAAAAATGTTTAATATCTCACACTCAGGCACTTGAGGATTTAATTTTTATTGTTTTCTTAAAACTGATTATAAAGTTGGCTGTTACAGCATTTGTCTTATTACCTGCAAACAGTTTGCAACAAAAATGAGGCAAATAAATTACTGATTTTTAGCAAATCAAGTTCCCAACCTTTTCTTTTTTCTTTTCACAGTTATTTGGTAAAGATTTATAAAACAATGAAGTTATCGGGTGACACCTACATTCTCTGCTATTCTTTTCCTTCTTATTAAACTGTAGATAGTCTCACCTTTGCTACGAAGAGTTCACTGGTTCTCTTCATCAAATTAGCTCTCAAATCATCTGGGACCAGGATGGCCAATCAGCAATATCAGCATAAATTAAAATGTCATTAAGTGTCTCCACATCACATTCTTGGTCTTAGTCTTCACAAATTTATCTATCTTCCTATTCGTTTATGTGTACTGGTGATGTTGATGTTGATTTTTATCAACATTTTCGTTTTCTTTAATGTTTTTTGCTCTTCTCTAAGCACCAGTGGTTGTAGAAGATGATTCATCATTTTCTTTCAGTTCCTCCCTATGTGACTGTCAGTTATTTCTAGGATAGGTACATTCAGTGCTTATACATATCTGCATTTCTGGAGAAATTTTGTTAATTATGTACAATGTTGAAAGATAATAATGTAATTATGACCAGCAATATCTTTGATGCTCAAAGAAACATTCAACAATTAAACTTACTTTCTGAATGCTGTGAATGCTACAAATAAACATTGTTATAGCTTGGGTCTAGATGTCCTCCCAAAACCTCATGTGGTCATAGATAGGGCTTTTCAGAGGTGACTGGGATTAAGTGTGTGATGTTGGAATTAAGGGTGTGTGATTACTAAATGAGTCCACTGACTGATTTGGCATAGTATTGAGTGTGCACAATGAGAAGGTTGTGGGTGGCACCACCAATAGGACAGGTACCCTAGAAGGGATAAAAGCGAGTAATAGGCTGCTGCTGTTTCTTTGCTATTTCACTGCTTGCTGCACTGCTGCCTTCTTCCTGCCATGAACTGTTTCTCCTCTTCAATGCCCCTCTACCATGCCACTTTGCCTTGGAACCAGTCAACTATGACCTGAAACCTCTACAGACTGTGAATTACAATAAACCTTTTCTTCCTTAACTTTACATATCAGGTGTTTTGTCAATGAGAAAGGTAACTGACAATCATTCTCTGAATTTTGTGAAAGTCACTTTGATGGAAGCATTTCTTTGTGTCAATTCTGGGAGCAGTGAGGAAAGATTATTTTTTTATTCTCACCTCATTATGTGGTAGAATCAAGGCCTAAGAGGGAAAAGGAATTCCAAAATAAGCTTCAAGATTCATTATGAATCCGCACAGTATAGATGTACTTTAAAATGTATATAGATGTACTTTAAAATGCATATCTCAAACTTCAAAGTATTTTATAATCTAATAGGTAAAATGGATCTGCGAAGATCAGCTTACTTGTTGCTTTCTGACTAACGAAATTTTTCCATTTGAAGTTAAACTCTGCTTAAGATTTGAAATTTTAGATGAAGTTAATCAAAGACAAACATATTTGCAAATATCTAGAGTCAAATTTAAACAATATTCAGTGAGACTCCAAAACTTCAATGTGGTTCCTTCAGGAACAGCTCCTAGAGATTAAGAAGGGATCTGTGCAACAATGAAATATAAAGAAATGAATATCTATGTGGAAAAACCAACCAGATGTGAGCGATAGTACCAGGAAAATAGCAAGAGATCCTTATCTCAAAAGAAATGAAGAGAGCAGCACTTGAATGCCTCAATTTTCATTAAAAACTAGACAGTCTAGAACAATGAACTCAAAGTGTTTGTATCATTTGGTTATTTTCTATAATTTTTCCAGAAGAAAAAATTTGCAAAAAGAAAATTTCAGAAATCATAGCAAATATAATAGAAATTATGAGGAATAAATATGAAAGACTCATGAAGTTTTATAGCCCAAAATTTTCCAAGTATGAAGGTATTTGAAAGCTAGTAAATAGAAATGAAATTTCTGAAATATATAATGAAATGAAATATTTAGTAATTAATGCCAAACTTCCTGCTATGCTTAAATTTTTCTTAAGTCTTAACTTAAAATAATACTTTAGAGTTCAAAATTAATTTAAAAATGCCATTTGATCAACTATGAGTAAAGATAGATTGAAAAATCTGAATATGAATATATGGAGAGAAACAATTTTGATGGTTACTTACAGTTTTTAAAAGCTAAGACTCTAAAACACAAAAAAGAAAACACAATATTTCTGTAATAGACCAATATAGATAAATAATATTTTCTATTTTTAAAAAACTATTAATATAGTTAAAGTATTGATCTATTATTTATATTTTTGCAATGTTATAGTCATTTTATGTTTATACTTTATTTCACTAAAAATGCATATTTCAATATTTTTACTGCCCACATTTCTTCTACTTCTTCTACTTTTTTTTTTTTTTTTTTTTTTTTTTTTTTTTTTTTTTTTTTTTTTTTTTTTTTTTTTTTTTTTTTTTTTTTTTTTTTTTTTTTTTTTTTTTTTTTTTGCCTTTTTGAGACAGGGTCTCATTAAGCAGTTCAGGCTGGCCTTGGGCTCACTTTGTAGCCCAGGCTGATCTCGAACTTGCAATGATCCTCCTGCCTCAGTCTCCCAAGTGCTGGGATTACAGGAGTGCACCACCACATGAGGCTTACACACACACACCACACACACGCACAATTTCTTATTCTTATACTGCCATCATTCTTATTGGCTTGATTTCATGGCTAATTATTATGACTGAAGTTTGTTTTATCAAATAAAACAAATAATACTGAAGTGGCATTTGCACAGAATGTGGTTGCAGATTTTGATATTTTTGGAATTGGATGAGGCTGAGTGAAAGAATGGCTAAGAGGTAGTGGTAGGTGGGTTTCATCTCATATGGTTTTAAAGGAATATAAAACAAACTTCTCAGGGTGAAGAATTGTGCTGTTGCTTGTTTTCCCATATTGTGCTCCAATGTCTGTAGCGAACATAAGCATAATTATGAAGAGAATCACATGTGAATAGTGCTCAGCAGAGTTTGGATGTGAGGAGTGAGGAAAGAGCTTAGATGTTTCTAACTTTCTAGCCAGACACCTGAGTCATCCTTAGAATTCTTGTCTAATTTGGATACTGAATGTAGAAGTGAATAAAGGTTATAAAGTTGGTGGTGATTGAGTCTGTGGTGCCTATGAACTGAAGAATAAACATGTTGGGCCAAAGGGTGTAAGATTCCCTGATTTAGGAGCAAGGATTATGCTATGGGTCTGAATATTGAACTATCAAGTGAAAATAGGAGCTGGTTACATAAATGTGTAATTCCTTGGACAGTGAGAAGAAGGGGGACATGTAGGAAGATGGAGTATTGCAACATTTATGGGGTGGGTGAAGCAAGCCATAGAAATAAAGACTTTGTTCAAAAGTCATCAAAGGAAAAATTGGTCTTTTAAAAGCAATCACGGAGGGGACAGAAAGGTGACACTAAGAAGGTCACCACAGAACTTAATACACACTTTTACAAAACACAAGTGGCATAATGGTTTGTGCATTACTTCTTCTTACTTGCCATCTTCCATCACCTGAAAACTCACAGTAAGAGAGGCAACAGGAAGCTAGGTTTAGAAGTCTTGTCTCAGCCATGGATATTCCAGATATTCCAGATTTAAGTCTGAATTAGTATTGAAAACTGTTCCTGCCTGAGAGATGTAAGAAATAATAAACCCACAAAGACAACAAAAAGAACAAAGAAAACTTCCAATACAACAGAACCTAAATTTAATTACAAAGAAACATAAAACCCAGATTGAGAAACGGTCTACAAAATAACTGAGCAAAAATTTCAATGTCAGGGAAGACAAGGAGAGACTTCGGAACTCTTTTAGATCAAAGAGGCTAAAAATATATGGCATCTGAGTAATAGGTTCAACCAAGGTTTTCTTAGGCTTTTGGGTACATGACTGGGACATGTGGGGACATTAACATTAGTTTTCTGATTTTGATAAGTACACCATAATTATGTGAAACATTCTATTTAGAATTTGAAGCGACCACTCTGCAAGGGTAAAATAGATCCTCACTCAGAATTTGAACTTTATAATGCAAATACATCACCTGAGAAGTGTATGAAAGTCTTATTGTTCACATGGTTGATGTATTTTAACAGAACAGGGCAGACCTACCAAGTAGGTCTAAGAGATCAAAGACAGGAGACTGGTTCTGAGGTTTCATGTAGCCATGGGGTGGGATAAGCTAAGCATTTCCTACTTAAGCAGGGTACCCACAATTTTAATCTTCCAATGACACCAGAGGAAGGGCCATCAAGCTCTCTTATCAGTTTGCTCAGATGTGAGACATTAGGGATGGAGTTTAAAGCTGTCGGCAAATTCAGAAATAGAGGCTTACAAACCAACTTAGTCTCAAACAGATTACAAAAAATTACACATATGTGATGAGGGAGACAAAGATAAGCAAATGTAAAATGGTAATGTCTGGGCAATCTGGAAGAAGGCTTTCTACAATTCTTTGAAGATTTTTTACTGTGAGTCTGAACTATGTCAGACTACAAAGTTGTCAGATTCTGTTTTTAAAAAATAAAACACAGTCATTTAAAATAATCTTCTTGAGGAGAAAATACCAGATTCCTAGTAAAGAAGCAATCTCTAATATATTTCCGTTGTATTATTACTATAGCTCTCTTAATGAATAGAAATATAGCAGAGTAGTAGCCATTACTGGCATTTTAAAGATATTTTTCTGTGCCTCTACACATATATCCAATATGTAAATTTTGTTTCTGTTTAGACTCAAGAACACCACATATAAGTGTTGTCACAAGTGTACACCAAGAGATGAGTGGATAAAGAAAATGTAGTACATAAACACAGTGGACTACTACTCAGTCAGAAGCAGGATGAAATTCTACCATCTCCAACAATGTGGATAGGACAACATGAATGAATGAAGTAACAAATACCAAAGAAGAACACAGCTGCTTAGCTAACAGGTATGCTAAATATTACAAAGCAATCATACAGGCCAGCTACAAGATTAGATAGAGAAAGAACAAAATAATCTAGAAATAAAATCTAGCTGATTACATTCCACCCAATCTTTTGAGTTGTGGTTTTAGAGGCCTTTGCTTTTCATGAAGTTAGAATGAAATTTTTCTGGCAGAAGTTCATTTGCCAGTTTAATTAGTAAATAGTAATTCCAAAGGTTAGTGCTAAATGGCTGTTAATTTTATGTTAAACTCACTGTTCTTACCTAACGGACAAAATTAATGAATATATTCAGATAGCAGTCATTACCTTAAATATTTTAACCAAGTGAAATATTAAATAGCTGCAGCATCAACAACTTGAAATAACATTTGGATTCTCATTTTTATTCTATTCTACTTTTATTTCCACTAAGCAATATGAAATACTCATTTTTAAAGATGTTCAAACTTTCTATGATGACTAGATGCTATGCGAAATAATAGCATTTTTGTTTAGAGAAAGAATTACGGAAACAAAATAATTGCAATGAAGACCTGTTCTCATTAATCGGACTCCATTTGCATGCCACAAGTGGCACCTTTTCCTAATTTTTTAAAGGTTTTACGATAGATAGCCTTCATTGGTAGATTTATCATTATATATAGGTTTATATTAAAATCGTAATTTTAAAGAATGTTAAAACAAAGAATTTAGAGATAAAATGTGTAGGCCAAATATATTTCTGATGAATAAATTATTAGTTACATGTCTGAGCAGAAACATAATATTTTAAAAGGAGCATGTCCTCTAATTAGTACACTGTTGCTAGTTGAAGTATATGAGACAGTGTATCCAAGTTCAACTGAAGAGTCCTGCCATGAATGGTAAGGAGTAATGGACAGACCAACATGGTGCACCGCTCTTTGGGGGCCTTCTGAGTCTGGTATTAAGGAAGACGGGTAGTGATTGTCTTCTCTGGAGTTTGCTCTCATCTTTTCTTAGTGACACTTCAGCAGAGGGAACTCATTTGCAAAGTCATTGTTTTCCCCACTGGCTGCATTTCAACAGAATTAGAAAAAAAAAAGAAAAAAACCATCTTGGAATCCAGTCTATTGGGACTCTTTGCTCTGGGCTTCCATGGAGAACTCCCCTAGGAACATAATCATTTGAAATACTGAAATACTTTTCAATGATTATACTCTGCTACCTTGAGTATTCCTGTTACACAAAGCCCAAGCTGTTGAATGAAAAATAAGACATATTTTCATACTACTTTGGAATAATTAAAACTGACATTCTCAGTCTCAAATCATGCTGAACTGACATATTTATAGGAATTATGCTGTGTGATGTGGAAAAAAGATTGTCTAAGTTAGGTTTTTAAAGATGGATCTCTTATTTGACATGGTGATTCATTAGTCATAATTCAATGCTTCTAAGCCATGTGTCTATCCACTTATCAGATGATTTTATGTGTGTGACACACATGTACAACACCATGTACATTACGCAAAATCAATAAATTGGCAGACTTCTATTAAAAATAGATTACGTACAAAGAATTAAGATTTGTTATTACATTACCAACTCCCTGTGATGAATGTAATCATTATGTACTGCAAACATATACTAATAAAAATAAGAATTAAAAATAATAGTATCTGAAAAAACTTACAGCTAAAGAATGAAGTCTCATCTTTGCAAAAAAATGGTTGGAGCTGAGGGACATCATTTTAACTGGAAAAAGCCAGGCCTATAAAATAAAATGAATTACTATGTGTTTGCTCTCATATGTAGAAACTACAAGAAAAAAAATATATATGTAGAGAAACTATTAGGGTAAGGGAAAGGGACCAGGGGTAAAAGGGAAAAAAGGGAGAGGGGAAAGCAAGAGAAGGTAGAAGGGAGGATGGTTATAATCGAAGCACAATGTATGATATATGGAAATATCTCTGTGGAAATTAATTTGCATTATTTATATTCATTCATAATTATAATTTTAAAATTACACATAGATACACACAATATATAGATACATTTCTTCTAACAAAGAAATGTAAGTTTTTCTGTTAATAAGAATCCAAAAAAAGTGAATGAAAACAAAATTGAAATGTGTTGAGAAAATGACCCCAATCATAAATTGAATCAAAACAAATCAAATCAAATGAAAAAATAACTTGCAGCTAATGTTAATGAAACTCTATACCATTTAATTTAATATACACCTGATATTTTCTTACATCTTTACTTTTATGTTTTGGAATTGCAATAGTTGAGACTCATGGACATATTCCCAGTTTACACACACCGCTGAAACTCCATAGGTACCTGACTACTTCCCCTTGTATTCATGTTGTATTTACATGTAACACTAAAGGATGAAGAAGAAAACCTAAGCATTATACCAATCCTTTCAAAACTCACCTGTCTAGGATTTGAGAAATCCCATCCATTTTTTCCTATTTGTGAGTTTCCATATTCAAAGAGTGATTTTCCATTTTTGAAGAGTGTAAAAGCGAATTATGGACCTTAAAAACTTATTATCATTACATAAAAAAAAAGAAACAAAAAATTAACATTCTCCCATAGGAACTGATTTATATATCTTTTTTTATTAGAATGCCCATATTCATCAATGCCATCTTTACCTAAGTATGTTCATCACTCATTTTCATCTCATACCATTTACTCATTCATTCAGTAAATCTCTATTTCCCACCTCTTTCAAGATGTAGGGAATTCAGCAGCAAAAAACAAATATACAAAAATTACTTCCTTTATTTATCTCTTGTGCCTCATCTGCCACTTAATTGAAGAATGCCTTGGAAGATGAATTTTAATTATGACCCTGACTAAAAATATAGTAGGTCTTCAAATGTTGTGCAAGTTATAAGATATATTATAAAAGTTTATGTGACAATCAGAGTCGACTTTCCTACAAGTGTTATCTGCACACACACAATGGGGGAAAAAAGATACTCTAATTATTATATAGTGTAGTGAAGTAGAAAAGGCAATAAAATTCAATAAGGAAAAATGTTCTCAATATATGCACATATGGAATAAAGATGTTCACAAAATAGGTTGAAGGGAAAAGGAAATGGATGGAAAGATGTTAGATTTAAGAGGGACTTGGACACCTTAGAAGCATTAGAAGTCAAGGCAATTTGTTTCTGTATCATATCCAATATCAGTCTGAAACATACAGTTTTCTCTCCTTTGGTACTTAAATTGCTTGAAAAGTCACTTTATATTTCACTTATGAAAAGAGAAAGGAGAATAAGATGAGAGGAATGAATATGGCTTGAAAAAAATAATTGAAAGAGGGAATGAAGTAGATAGAAGGGTTGTAAAAAAAGATGATTCACTAAATTATGCTGAAAACCAGCCAAAAATTACTAGCCACAATCTGAGGGATAAGTTATGGTAGTGGTATTGCATTAAATAAATAGTTTAAAACAGTACAAGGGTCTTCAAAAATATTTGCTAAACAAGCAATTGAGGTAACAAATGAAGTTTTCACATTTATTTACAGAATAATTTTTTACATTTATTTACAGAATAATTTATTACAGAATAATTTAATACATTTATTTACAGAATAATTTATTACAGAATTATTTATTTACAGAATAATTGTTTTACATTTATTTACAGAATAATTTTTTTACATTTATTTACAGAATAATTTAATACATTTATTTACAGAATAATTTAATACATTTATTTACAGCATAATTTTTTCACATTTATTTACAGAATAATTTATTTACAGAATAATATTTTTTGAGCACCTATTATCTGCCACACATTGTTCAAGACACCTGAGATGAACTAGTTAACAAAACAAACAAAAATTCCTGATCTGCTAGCACTTATATTTTACTAAAGGAAAATAGACAAATTAAAACGATGTTAATCTTCAGGGATGTTATATGGTTATAAGAAATGAAACAGGGAAAGGTAAAAAGAAGGGTCTGCATTTTATGTCAGGAGATCAGGAAATGCTGGATGGAAAGATTTCAATGAAGTCACCAGAATGGTTAATGCTAAGAGAAGAGCAGCCCTAGGAGATGCCACGGATGAGACTGGAGAGGGACTAGATCATGGGTGTCATTAAGCTTTAAATTGACACTTGTTTTTGTACAGTGAAATGAGATGCTGTGAGGGAGTTTGAGCATGGACCTAACTTAGGTTTAACTAGGTCATTCCAGATACTGCATTGGGAATAAGCATAGAGGGGTAGAAAAGGCAGATGCAAGAAAACCACCAATATTTAAGAGACCTTTCGGGCCCAGAATGGTGGAGGCCATGAAGAGTTGTCAAATCCTCAGTAACTTTCAAAACAGTGATGAGTGTATTTGCTGCCATATTGAATATAAGATATGAAAGAATAATTCCACAGTTTAGGTCTTTAAGCAAAATGATTAGGTTTTCATTTATCAAGCAGTTCAAGTAGGCTGGAAACCAGGGGTTTCCATGTGAAAGGTTAACTTTAAGATGCTCATTAGACATCTAAGTGAAGCAGTTGAATATATGCACTTCAGGGTCTAGAGAGAGGTCTGAGCTACAGCTTCACATTTGTGAGGGATTTGTTGATGTGAAACCATGCAACTGAATGAGATTTTCAAAAACTTGCATATTGATAAGAAGGAAGAGACCTAAAGATGGAGTCTTGGTACATTCTAACCTTAAGAAATAAGAGCTATGACCTGGAATGAGCAAAAGAGACTAAGAAGGAACAGTAATGACTTAGGGCAAAACCAAGGAAATTTGTGCTGTGTTGAAAGCCAAGTAAAACAAATATTTTTCATTCACTCACTTAGGATTTGTAGGAATTATAAACAGAGTTTACTCATTCCTTCAGCAAATAATTATGAACAGTTATTTTGTCAGAGCACTGTGTTAGCCACTGGGGATAAAGATGAAACAGACTTGATTTACAGTCTCAATTCAACGAGGAAAGATGTGAATCAATAGTTGCAGTGTCACATAAAAGTCCTGTGATAGAAATATGCAGGGATGGAGGTCAGAGGCGGGACATCTGAATGGGTGGTCCTGAGGCTTTGAATCAAGAGAAAATTCCAGCTAAAAAGGAAAGTACAAACAGGAATTCTTAAAGTGCAATTAGTATTTGCTTTCTCCCTCCCTCCCTCTCTCTCTCTTTCTCTCTTTCTTTCTCTCTCTCTCACATACATATATTTTTATTTTTCATCCTAATTTCTGTTAGTTTATGAAGATTACTTCACATTGTTTCACTAACCAATGATAGTTCTCTGAATGTGAATGTTTGATTTTTATTTATATTGTATTGCCCCATTCCAACTGCTCATTTAATTGTCTTTTAGACTATTTTTTATCTATGGCATAGTGTTTATTTGGACCAATTTTTAAACTAAAACATATTTTGCTTTCTCTTTCAAAGCCTGTTTTTGTAAAACACTTCTTCCTCAAGAACTCTCTTGTACCCTAGTTCACAGCAATGGCACAAACAAAAGAAGTTCTAAGGCGAAAACCTTTAGGAAATCCCAAGTAATATGATGACCTCCATGAATATGTTAAGGGACTATATTTCAAACATTTGCAAATAGAAACAATGAAAGTAGATAAAATATCAGTACCAGTTTGCTCTTGTCATATTCTTTTTCTTAGAGTAAACCAAAGCCACTCGCCAGATGTGTAGTTCAGACAAACATACCATCTCATATTTGGTAATTATCTCTCATTCAATCCTAACTTGCCCTATGATTTTGTTTGGCTTTTGTTTTTGTTCATTTAAAAGGCTAATTCTCACCAGTAGGTGGCATCTAGAATCCTGAGAAGTATGCTTTGTAAATCTTGACCCAGGAAACAGTACACTTCAAGTCGTTTGATTTCCTCATTTTAAAGAACATGCCAAAATATTACCTAATATATATGGCTAGTGCCACTACTATTTTCATATTATTTTGGTAATAATATATCTTGCAACAAGAACAGAATAGCAAGATAAATATTATTATATCAGCTTTAAATATTAGTAACTAACTTATTCATGATGATCTTTTAAATAGCTCATTTGCAACAGGGAGGTGGAAAAAGGGTGATATAACATTTGAAATTAAAAATTGTAAGCGAGTCATTTGAAATGATCTTTTAGGAAACAACTGTGACTGAAGAGATCTGCTAGTCGCCTGTAGAAAACAATCTAACACTCTGAAAAGCCTAAAGTTACTCTACAACCAACTCTTAAAATATTTAAACCCTCTCCAACGATATGTAACAAATAAAAAATAACTTATTTGTGAGGTTGTCTTTGTTCTTTCAAGATTAAAGAAAAATAGCAGTATTACAGAGAGCTACAACACTGGTATTTAGAAATGACGGGGATGACTACAGGAGAAGATAAATGCAGTTGGAAGTGGCAGTTCGTATTGGTGTAAATTAGGTTAGTAAATCAAAGCTATTGCACTAGTGTTCTTTAAGCAATGTAGCCATAAAAATATAATTTTACTTACTATAACATTTTACAGAGAAGAACAAAATTGTGATACTTAGCCAATCATCCTGTTGTTTAACAGAAATACTTTGCTGCATAGCAAAGACAGCTGATTTATTGTGAAATCATTGAATAAATAGAGTAGATTTTAAATAACAACTTTCCAGATACCAACATGTTGCTCTGAGTTAATTTTACAATCTCCACATAAACTAGGAGCATAGAAATGCTGCTGAGGTGAGAAATCATTTCAGACCACTGATGGAAGAAACTCCTATTTGTTTTACTTTTCCAAAGGGAAAATCTTGTCATGGGGAACCTTACATATAAATACTTTTATGTTGCATCATTATCATTCCTGAATATGCAATATACAGTTTTGCAGTTTATGAATTGTTATAAAACATTAATAATTGGAGATAGAATTCATTTATAAAACAGCAACATGAACAAGGGCTTAGGTTAGGTTGTGTTCCCAAAATATAACTTTCCTATACTAATTGTTTGCACCTAAGGAAGATGACTCTAGGTAATTTAATCTGAAAAAGAAATTGACAAGAAAATCTTGAATTAGATGATTTTTGCTGTGCAAAAATATGGATATGTTTTTTTTTTCTTTATTTTCCAGTGCAGATCTTGGGCCACCCACTGTTCCCAGTTGCAGGAAATTCAGTATCTCTATTTATAGAAGTTCTGTATTCCATGACTGAACTTCCTCCATCCACTGGACTCAGATCTATTTCCAGATGACATCAGAATCTATCAGGAAGGTTCTCATTCTGTTGAACCTCAGAAAGGAAGGAATGGTGATCTTAGACTCTTTCTTCCCTGCAGCACTTTGCCCCTTCTACAAAAGAACCTAGTCTGGTGTATTAAGAGATAATAACATCTAGGATGGACAGTCTCTATTGACTCACAGGATATTTTGTTCCTTTCCCTAGGATCTTAGGTGTATTGTCATTTAATATTTTGGCAATTAAGAAACAATGCTCAAGTGTTTGGGGAAAAGTAAGAAAATACCTGTTTCCAGGTGATTGCGTTGACTTGAAAATGCTGTGGTAGCTGACAGTTTTTCATGTTCAGGAGCAAACGTGTGTGTGCCTGTGTGTGTGTTTAGATATCTTTCTATCAGTGATCAGAAGGTGGCTTATGGGACTCAGAGTTAGAAGTGTAGCCAGGCTTCTGGCATGACCTGCATCTAAGCATGAGGAAAACTTTAAGCCTCTCTTCCCGTGTTTCCCATGTTTGTGCAGGACAGATTTTTCTGTTTGTTTTTTCTATTCAGTCAGTGAAATATGTTGGCAAACATCTAATTTTTAATGTTTTTGGTTCATCTACTAGTAGAGATGAATTCTGTGTTGGTCCTAGTCCTACCATTTAAGTACAATCAGTTTGTTCAAAGGGGAAATGAACTCATGGTCCAAAACATATGCCAGTCACTCATGACTTTTAATTAGTTTTAGACTCCAATCCATAGGGTTGCCATGTTGAGTTGTTCAAATTGTGCAGTACATAACATCATCACATCAGAACAATATTCACATCCCAAATATCTTCTTTATATTGTGACATGTCAATATTTTTCTACTATAACGACTGTCTTCACAGATGGGATGTTTCTATATTTATATTAATTTTCTGATGAGCTTATTCTAGAAAAGTGCACATATTATGGCAATTTTAGGATGAATGGAGGCAATAAAATACATTATTCTATGACTTTATATATATTTATATCTATATATAGTCACATTAACTTATGAAAGAGAAGCAAGTTTTCTAATTTAAAAAATTTTGTTGAACTGACCATCTCTAAAATACTCTTTGCCTCTAAATAAGATGCTGTTCTTGCAGATGACATACTCAGTGAATAATTTTTAAAACTCCCTTGATGGTACTACTACATAATTAAATTCAATGTTTTATGATTTAGCTCGTTTCATCTGCCCTTTATTTATTATACTGGGTGGCATTATTGAATTCTTTGTTTAAACATACAAGTGTTTCATTACAGTATAATGCAATAACCAATAGTCACATAACATTAATGGTCTCCAAAATATTGCATACATCTAAGTCAGAGATTATCACGTAATGACCTACTGATAAATGATAGGCACTTACTTGTACAGGAAAGTTCATCAAATTTCAATGGAAAATTAATTCCTAATAAAATTTAGCATCTAATACCTGAATATATTTGAAATTGTTTTAAATAATGTGATGCAAAAGTTGTATTAAATATCAGGAAGTAGAGTCTCTGGCGGTAGCTGGCTGCCAGGTGTACGCGCTCCTGCGTCTTTAGTACCCGCGGTTGCCATCTGCAGAGTTTAAATTCCCCCTTGACTTATCTGCACCACTCACCTGTCACACACCTTGCCACTGTTAACCACCATTACGGTGAAGCTCGCAAAGGCCGGTAAAAATCAAGGTGACCCCAAGAAGGAGGAGGTAGAAGACAGTGATGATGAGGAAATGTCAGATGATGAAGAAGATGATGGTAGTGGAGAAGAAGTTGTCATCCCTCAGGAAAAAGCCCGAATGCTGCCACGACTCCAGCAAAAAAAGTAGTGACTTCCCTAACTAAAAAGGTTGCAGTTGCCACACCTGCCAAGAAAGCAACTGTCACCCCAGGCAAAAAGGTGGCAGCAGCAGCCACACCAGCCAAGAAGACAGTGACACCAGCCAAGAAGACAGTGACACCTGCCAAGGCGGTGACAACACCTGGCAAGAAGGGAGCCACACTGGGCAAAGCTGTAGTTGCAGCCCTGGGTAAGAAGGGCACTGTCTCCCTAGCCAAAGGGGCAAAGAGCAGCAAAAATGCCAAGAAGGAAGACAGTGATGAGGATGAAGGAGACGGTGACAGCGACGAGGAAGATGATGATGATGACAAGGAGGAAGAGCAAGATGAGGAATTTGAAGCAAAAGTGGTGAAAGCAGTAGCTGCAGCCCCTACCTGAAAGGAAGAGGATGAGGACGATGAAGATAACAAGGAGGATGAGGAGGAAGAGGATGATGATGACAGGGAGGAAGATGACTCTGAAGAAGCAGCTATGGAAATCACCAGCTAAAGGAAAGAAAGCTCCTGCAAAAGCCACCCATGTAAAACCCAAGGATGTGGCTAAGGAGGATGATGAAAAGAAAGATGAAGATGGTGAGGATGAGGAGGACGAGCATGACAAAGGTGATAAAGATGAGGAGGAGGAAGAGGAGAAAGAGTCTGTCAAAGAAGCACCTAGAAAACGAAAGAAGGCAATGACCAAACAGAAGGCGGCAACCAAAGCCAAGAAACAGAAAGTGCGAGGCACAGAACCAACTAGAGCGTTCAGTCTCTTCATTGGAAATCTCAATTCTAGCAAATCTGCTTCTGAATTAAAAACTGGTATCAGTGAAGTTTTTGCTAAAAATGATCTCACTACTGTGGATATCAGAACTGGTACAAGTCAGAAGTTTGGCTATGTAGACTTTGAATCTGCTGAAGACCTGGAAAAGGCCTCAGAACTTACTGGTGTAAAAATCTTTGGCAGTGAAATTAAAGTAGAGAAATCCAAAGGAAAAGACATCAAGAAAGACAGAGATGCAAGAACACTTTTGGCCAAAAATCTCCCTTACAAAGTCACCTAGGATGAATTAAAAGAAGTGTTTGAAGACAAAATAGAGATCAGATTAGGCAGCAAGGTTGGGAAAAGTAAAGAGATTACTTATATTGAATTTAAGACAGAAGCTGATGAAGAGAAAACCTTTGAAGAAAAGCAGAGATTGATGGGCAATCTGTCTCTCTTTACTACACTGGGAAGAAAGGTCAAAATCAAGACTGCAGAGGTGGGCAGAACAGCACCTGGAGTGGTGGATCAAAACTCTGTATTTAAGCAACCTCTCCTACAGTGCGACAGAAGAAACTCTTCAGGAAGTATTTGAGAAGGCAACTTTCATCACAGTGCCCTAGAACCAGAACGGCAAATCTAAAGGGTATGTCTTCATAGAATTCACTTCATTTGAAGATGCAAAAGACACTCTGAGCTCTTGCAATAAAAGGGAAACTGAGGGCAGAACGATCAGACTGGAGCTGCAAGGACCCAGAGGACTGCCTAATGCAAGAAGCCAGCCATCCAAAACCCTGTTTGTCAAGGGTCCAGCTGAGGAAACCACCAAAGAGACTTTAAGGAATCATTTGACAGTTCTAGTGGAGCAAGGAGTGGGAAACTGGCTCCACCAAGGGATTTGGCTTTGTAGGCTTCAACACTGAGGAAGATGCCAAGGCTGCCAAGGAGTCCCGGGAGATGGTGAAATTGATGGAAACAAAGTCACCTTGGACTGGGCCAAGTCTAAGGGCAAAGGCAGCTTTGGGAGCCAGGGTGGTGAAAGAGGCAGCTCAGACAGATTCTGAGGCAGAGGCTGGGGAGGCTTTGGAGGACCAGGCAGCTTCTGAGGAGACAGGGGAGGAGAAGGAGGCCACAGTCAAGAGAAAGAAGATGAAGTTTGAGTAGACCCTTCTGTCCGTCTGTCCGTGTTGATTGGAATGAAAGAACTCTGGGGTTTTACTCTGTTGCCTGTTGATGACAGAGCCTCCTGAGGACATTCCAAGATGACGTGTGTCTGTGGTCTAGTTGAGAAGTGTAGAGATGAAATTTCAGGAGAGATGTACCCGATATACTCTGTTGGTTTTGACTGGAGATTCATAAACTTTTTAAAGAGATGAGTGATAGAGTTAACCCTGATTTGTAAGTTTTGAATTTATATTGTTTCATGCCATGTACAAAACCATTTTTTCATTTCTTTGCTACAAATAGGCTTTCTGTGTGTATGTATGTGTGTGTGTCTGTGTGTGTGTCTGTGTGTGTGTGTGTGTATTGGGGAGTTGTAAAGGAAAGCAGAATGTTTTATGATTCTTTTGCTTCAGTGATTTTAGGACAAATTAAGAGTCCCAAACTCTGAAAAAAAGATCAAGAAGTTTTCTTAATGATTTCTGTCCAAAAAAGAAAAAAAGTATAAAAGTAAACAAAACTATTGTTATCACTGAAAACAATTTTAGAATAAATATATGGAAGATTAGAAAAAAGGGAGGTACCTCAGAGTTCCTTGGGAGGAAAACAGCCTGAACTACATGATGAATTTAATGCCAACTTGCAATATATTGTGGGGGCCTGTTCCCCAAAAATAAACAAACAAAAAGATGAAAACCCCATTGCATAGTGATTAGTCGATTATCTCCAGCGATTCTGCAAAATTTCTATATTGATATTTGGGGATCTGATAAACAACTGAAGTTTGAGACTGAGTATACCTTTAGTAGCATTTTCAATGAAGTAGTAATCATGAAAAGTTAAATATTCATCAATGATATTATTGTTTATGGATTGAAGTAATTTTATAAATATAATTATCAGTCATGTAATGGAGACATTATAGGTCATACTAGTCAGAAAAGTATTGGTGTATTGTTTTGAACTCATAATGCATGATTTAGTTATTGGCAAGGCAATGTATGTTAACCATCCAAAAAAAAAAATCCAAGAAACTTTATGTGCATGATAATGAGAATTTTTCTCATTTAGCAGAAAACCAAAACCAAATTTGAGATCATTATAGCAGGTTTTTAGGCAGAATACAAACACTGACAGCAAGTAATGCTGTAACATTGCAATTTATTTAGGAGATGAAATACCAAAGCAGAATCAAAAGAAAGTATATATACATAAGATAAATCTAAAAAATTTTACAAGACTGGAATCCTAAGGTGTCCTAATTTCAAAATGTGGCTAACACAGTGATATGCTACAAAGGATTCTTAAAGAATAAAAAGTCTAAGACATTCTAAACTTTTTGGTGCATTTATAAAGTTTTATGTTGTTGTTTTCATTTGTAATTTTAATTTTTATTAGTACACTTTTGTAGTACATTCATCATGGGGAATTGGTTCACATACATAACACATTTGTTAAACTTGGTAGTAAACAATGAAGCAAAAAAATATTTTACTATCACTTTACTTTTGCTTTGATAGCATCAACCAAAGATTGTATGATTAGTACCCCTTGGTTTCAGTGAAATACTGAAATGTTTCAAAAACACATTTACCAAATAGAAATTTGAAACAATCACACAATTCACAATAAGAAAGTCAGAGTATTGCCATTATACCATTAAAACTCAGATGCAATGTATGCTTTCACAGAAGCTTTGGTGATAGCAATAAAGATGTAAATAATAGAAGTCAAGCAAAAAGTATTTT
>RJWM01008226.1:0-73918 GCA_004363535.1 Dasyprocta punctata | reverse complement strand
GTGTGTGTGTGTGTGTGTGTGTGTGTGTGTGTTTGTCCACAAATGATGGCAATCAAGATAATAATCTTAGGCAAGTTGATTTGAGAGATGTACAGCAAGCACTGTACTGCTTTTTATTTAATGCTTGCAACAAAGCGTCAAGATAGGTATTGTTATAATCAGTTAAAATAAGGAAGCAAAGCAATGGAGAAATTTGGTAAACTGCCTACATCATAATAGTGAATAAATAGTAGACTGGCAATTAAAAGTCATATATCTAGCTCTATAGCTCACTTTCTTAACCATCAGCTACATATTTATTTCTTTAGGATTATTTCTTCTGTTTTCCTATTCTAGTCAGGTTGCAAATAATTTTAATATTAATAAACTTGATGAAATATCATTAATACATCAAAGTATAGTACACATTACACATTCTATACTAATATGCTATATTATTGTGTATCATAATATTATATAATATATTCATATAAACACATCCACTGTAATGTTTTTTGAAGTATAAAAATGGTGAAATATTTTCAGAAAGGGTTGTTTTTCTTTTTCATACTGTGTAGCCTGTATTGTCTTGGTCTCACTTGGTGGAGCTTCAGGGTGTAATGAATTCAGCATAGTAAAGGATACATCAGTGAAAGTCACAGCAGAATATGTAGATTTAAAGAATGTTTGTCCCCAAGTCCATTTTGCTAAAGATGGGTATCATTCCAGAAGCTTAGACTTCAGCACATGCTAGTAAAATGGATGGAAAAGTAACCACTTTTTTAAAATTGAAAAACAAAGGAAATGCAAAATAGATTTTAGATTTTGCTATTAAAAACAGCGCGCGCAAATGTTCTGAAAGTACTCCCGACACACAGAATGCATCCTGGCTGAAGAAGGTGGGCTGGTAGAAACAAGGCAAGTGACAGCATCCCGGACAAGGAGCAAACAGTGCCCACATTAAAGGAAGCAGCAAAAATCCTCAACTCACACCTCAGGAAGGCCCAGGTCAGTTCCTTTTCAACACCATTGATGCCACTCCTTAAGGGTGACTTATTCCATATTAAAATGAATAAATACATCTTGGCTCTTTGACTAAGTGACATTAAAAATCAATTTCCTGTTTGGTGAAAACATTGGGAAGGGGGAGGAGGGATATATTCAGGTTGATTGAGGGACTGCTACACATCTGCTTCCTTGTTACCTGAAGTAGAAGTATTGGCACATTAAATAAAATATTTCTATGACCTCTTTAACCTCTTGATAGGTTGTTGCAAAGATTTGTCTCATCACAATTTGTTTCTCTCTGCTCACTGAAATGAGTAAGTGTAGGAATGGACTGACACAAATCATACTGGACACTTTTTTGCAGGGGACATGCAGTTGCAGAGCAGCCACAAAGTATCTCAATTAATGCCTGCTACATGCTCAAGGAATAAAGGAGGACTGTTAGGGGTTGAAGTCAGTACAGGCTACACCCAGAAGAGTACACAACTAACACCTTGTTACAAATTCACAGTACTCGATTTTATAAAATGATTTTTCATTTTTTCTTGCTTTTCCTTAGTTTTTAAATAAAAATTATGAAGATAGGCAGTATAAGATAAAGAAAGGAATACTGGCTAAAGGCAATCTGGGTTCTTTTCTCTATCATTTTGAACAATTCTCAATCACTAAATCTGCAAAATGGAAGATAAAACCTACTCTGCCAAGGATTTATGAATATTAATATATGACATATGCAGAGTGGCCCTCAATCTTGAGTCCTCACTAAACCAAAGATATTTCTTTTCCCAGTGCAACTGTATTTTAGTGTAAGCCAAATAGAAAAATGTCAAAGTGAAAATGTGTCTTTTACTATAAAAGAGAAAAACTTTTGTTTTCTAAATTTGTATATTTTGTCATGCTAACTCATTAGGATATTCTTACAAGCAGATGTAATAACAGAGTGCTAGACATATCGTAGCAAATTAATAATGGCTTATGAGTGACAAATATAAAATGAAGCAGAATCTGAATTCTGCCTTATATCGTTGGATTCATTTTTGTATGATTTAGGGTAAGGACACAGACTGGAAAATCAAAGAATATTCTGAGTCTTTTTTAAACTGGGCTTTGTCATGTGAGACTAAAACTGTTGTGATATGAAGCACCTTCTTTCTAGACAGATATATCTTACTTATTTAGAAAATGCTACCATACCTATTATGACAATAAAATAATGCATTCAGCTTCAGAATATTTAGATGTATAGCAACACATAAAGAATAAAATCATTACAATTCCAAAACTAGAAAAATATTGGTTAAAATATGTCTTTTAAAAATATTTTTAACTAATGGACATATTTATTTATGTATCTGTATATTCATTTATATATACATAAGCATAATATACCTCATATACACATGCATGTTTATGTATGCATTTACTAGAATTTGATAATTTGTTTCATAATTTAAATTATCACAAGAATTTCCTAGAACATTAAATGCACTTTTAAAAGACCACGTTTGATGTTTTTATAGTATTTCACAGTATAGCTTTTTCAGGTCCTTCTTGACTGACTAATTTGGAGATTTTCTACCTTTGAAATATTATATTTATTGTGATTAATACCAATAAGCAAACATTTTCTGCACATTCTTGAACCTTGTCCTAAAATATATAGGTTTCCTGAGTCCAAACACAAAAATAATCCTAAATTCTTTTTAGTTTATGTGTGTGTGTGTGTGCGTGTGCATGTGCTTGTGTGTGTGTGTGGGGTGTGCTGGGGATCCCATCAAAGGCCTCAAGCATTCTAACCAAGTGCTCTACTATAGAACCATAATCTTCAGCCCATCTTCAGCCCATGAATCATTTTTTAAGTTGGAATGTTACAATTTGCAATTAGATCTGTAGTTTATTTGGTTTCTTAATTGTTTTAATATGAAATATGTTGTGAGAATTTTGTCAAATATATCTCATTGTTACCACTTAGTTTGTGTTTACTTTATGTGTTAACCTTCCTGATCCTGTGTTTGTAGTTCTATAATTTGTTTTATTGTATAAGGTTGAACTTTATACACATTTTTGCATTACACCTGATGATGACTTTGGTATTGGTGTAAGAGAGAGAGATGTGATTTCTTGTATCAAAGACCTAGTAAATTTCCTCAGCACCAATAATGATCTAAATGATCTCTTCAACAAATAAGATAATCACTTTATTATTTACTAAATTCTTCTTATGTTGCATCTTCTTTCCCATCATCTCATTCTATTTTGTTTATATATCGATTTATGAACTTATCTTTTCAGTTTTTTTTTGTTATCCCCCTTTTATACACAACCTTCCCACACAAGGGAATAATACACTGCTGATCGGTGGCATTGTCATGACATGAATTTAGGAATACAGAATCACAGATATACTTAGTCACAATCTCTAATATTCACGTACATGTTAGAGTTCCAGAGGAACTTACACAAAGCAGTTTTTTTAATTGAGTGTATTTTTTTGTTGATTGTATGAGGAGAGGAGAATATGCTACAGTCAGAAGAGCCTGATAAAATGTTCTCAGTAGTTTATCTATAATTTGATTAAGACCCTCATGAAAACAAGGAAGGTCTGCCTTCACCCATCTCTACTGTAATCCCAGCAAATCACCATGTACTGTCAGGTCATTTTTTTGCATACAGTTTCCACCCCTAAGGCTTCTGTGTTTTTTCCACTTAAATCCAGCTTAAACAACAATCACTAAAAGGAAAAAATAAATAAATTGAAGAAATCAAAAGGGATCTAACCTGAGTGCTTGCATGTATAAAATCTAGCTTTATCTAAAAGAAAATTATGTTAAATTTTATAACATTTTCAATCCAGTCTATGAAATCAAAGCTGCTTAAGACTCACTGCAGAATTTAATAGTTTTTCAGTGAACTAACCGATTTGTCTGCTGCTACTGAAATGTAAGCATGGAAACCATGTAAAGCTAACTAAACCCTTGCAAAAAAAAAAAAGAAAAAATTTCCTTCTTGTCTTACCAACACTGCTATTATCACATAGTGTGTTTCACATGATAAGCCATTCATTAAAGCATCACCTACTGTTTTTTTCCTCCTCAGAACCAGCTAGAACATGATCTGTCTCTGCATGAAGACATTGGACCTCTGACCTTTTCTGTAGCTATTCCAGGCAAGTATAATAAACAGAGTTCACTAGGTTTCTGTAAATCTCTGATTATGTTTACTGTGGTATCCAAGTGTTCATCTCAGGCAGAAAAATTAAGGTCGATTTTCAAATATTATGTGTAAACTCTAGCTACTAAGCATTCCATAATGAGCACTTTGGCAATTCAAAGCAAATTAGGGTTCCCACTAGGCAAAGATGACACGCACTGCAGTTAAAGAAAGATGGTATGTCGTTAATGGAGAATATTCACTGGGAATTTTACATAAATCCAGAGAGCTTCACTCATTGTACTCTTCAGGAAAAAAATCTTAGTGTCTTGGTGTACTTCATTATTGAGATTTTGTGTCAGTTTAAACTGTCCTCACATGTTCAAATAATAGCTTACAGAAAAAAGCTAATGAGTTTCAGCCTCTTATCCATGGGTGTTTCTTTACGGAGAAGCATTTGTAGGAAAACAGTTACCATCTCCAAGATATCACCTAAAGAACAGTTTGATGTACCTAACAACTGCCAGAGATTAATGCAAGGGTTGATTAAAACTGCGAAATGAACTTTTTATTTTCACCCAAGCACAAAATCTAATCAGAATTGCACTAATCACTTCTATGAATGACATAAGATATTAGTTGCTAACTTATGATAGATAAATTATTCCCATTATTTATTTAATTGTACAGAAATATACATATTACAGAAAAGTTTAAAGATGTAAGCAAGCACACAAAAAAAGTGAAAATTATCATGATCCCTAATACACAAAGGTAATTAGGGTAATGATTGTGGTCTATATCATTTGGGAAAACACACACACACATGTATATGCATGCAGAGTAATAAATATATATTGTACGGAAATTATATTCATATATAACAGAGATATATATGCATATATATAGATATACTTGCAATTTTGTGTTTGTGAAGTTTAAAAATTTATGTGGATATATGGGCAGATATGTGAAGACATACATACATACATATATATATGTATATTCTGTGTATGCAGCATAACATTACTTGAAAGTACATATTCATATACACAGAGACACATTTACATGTCAAGAGATTAATACCATTTTTAGTGATATTCCAGTTCATTAACTTTCTTATGATTTGTTTCACTACTTTTGGACATTTAGGTCGTTTTTAAGATTTTACTCTTGTAAAAAGTATTTTAATGAAAATCATTTGCATAACTAATAAGTTCCTTAAACATAATGGAATTACAGAGTCAGTGAACGTGTTCTTTATGACCTCATGATAAATATCGTCACTTTATCCTCCAGAAAGTTTGTATTCATTTACCTTGCTCCTGTCAACCAAAACCAAAACAGATGTCATTTTAACAAATTGTTAATTTGATGAAGCAGAAGTCAAATATGTTGCATGCTAAGAATCTGAACTTTTTCCCATGCTTTTTCTTACATTTCTATTATCATACTCATTTTGGCTTCTTTTAGTTGTAAGATTTCTCTATATATTAAAAATAATGCCCAAGATACACTACACATGTGACAAATTTCTCTCCATTTTTTCATTTCCTCTCCTTTTTTGGTGAGACTTTTGTTTCATTTTGTGCTTCATCAATGAAAAATATAAGAAATTTTATGTCACCACATATATTGATTCATTTATCTGTGGTAACAATCTTTATACTTAAAAATTTAAATACATCAGCTTATTTTCTTGCTTCATCTGGATATTGGTTTTCAACATTAGACTCTGACATCCAAATAAAAATTATTGTTATGTGATCAATAAATCCAGAATTCATTTTATTTCAGGTAATCATTGTCTCACTCTCATCTATTATTCTAGCAATTTGAAATTATGTTATTTTCCATCAATTCAGGTACATATTACACATACAACATAGATGTCTTCACATGCATACCTAAGTGTTTGTTTCTCCACTTTCTTCTTTATTCCATTAACATCCATTTTTATTACTCTAGAATCAGTTTTTCCTCATAGATAAATATTGCTATAATTTAGTATATATCGCAGTAATTTGAAGTGAGTATCCCCTACTTAGTATCTCTCATCCTCAAATTTTCATTGCTTTCATTTCCTGATTTTTTAACATAAAATTTAGGTCATTTTCTCCTATGGTCAAAATTATTTTTAATTTGAATGAAATTGCATTAAATTAGGAAGGTTTAATATTGCTGATCCATTTATTTAATTCACAGTTTCTCAATAAAGTGTAAAGTTATCTCACATGGGTCTTGCACCTGTGATCAGATTAACTCAAATATATATCTATATATAAAATATGACAAATATGTACATATACACTCATATTATTGGGTTTTTTTCTTACTTGATATACATGAATTATATTTTTGCAAACTTCTTTCATAATGTGTTGTATATAAGATACATGAACTTTTATAAATGACTAGTTAAAATACTCAATTTCTGATAAGTTCAATGTTCTTCCCATGTGTGATCTCATCCAATTCATACAGTGCCCCTCCTTCTCCAGTAGCATCCAGTGTTCAAACGACCTCAGGTGAAGGGTGGCCCTGGGTCTGTCTGAGACATTAGTTTTCTGCTGACTTTCTGCAAGTTCCACTCTCTTCACTAGTACTCTTGTTTTTATTTAGTATTTATTTATTCGTAACCACTAGAAACATGCTGCAAATCTACGTACATTCCATCATGATAAATGTTATGTGTATTGGAATATAACTCTCAACACTTCCCACCCTCTTCCCAATTCTGCAGAAGGACAAGGGAAAATTGCCCTACTCTCTATAACTGTCACCGGATACTTTTACCCCAAATACACCACACTGCCGTTCGCATCCTGCTACCATGATACTTTTGTGGTACAGTGCAAATTTGTAAGGTCAGTGCCACCACATAAAACTGTGCAAGTTTTATATCATAGTTAATATTAATTTGTATTCAGAGAGTCAATTTAAGTACATTAAGTATTTTAGATTACAAAAATAACTAAAAAAATTTATTCAAATAAAGTGTGATCTTTCAAAAGCAGTTTTTCATTATGAAAAACTGGATTTAAAAGACTGTTATCTCAAAGATAAGTAGGAATGTTTTAGTCAACTACCAAAAAGTGTGTTTTCCAGTACTTCCCTAGACTCTGTTATAATGTATTATACACATTTGGCAATAAAGATAAAATCTTACAGGAAGAGAATTTAGTCTCCTCTTATTTGTTTTGCACAAGTAAGTGAACTGTTTTATTTGTAAATCACTATGTCAGTATCCCAACAAATTATTTTGCTTATCCTAAGCTGCAATAGGAATTACATCTATATCTCTCTTCTCGAGCCTCTAGATGTCAATTTTCTTAATATAGGTCAACTTAATATTTATTGCAAACCCATTAACTCACTTTTATTATCCATAATAGCAAAAAGCAATGAGGAGAAGGAGTTTGCCAAAGTTAACACAATGAGCGAGGAAGAGCACGGATTTGTCCTACTAATAATTCATTTTCTTCTGCCCTGAGAATTTCCATTTTGTCAAGTTCTAGAGCCAGATCAGTTAAGATCCAATCTCAATTGTGCCTTTAAACTGTGTATTCTCAAAGAATGGACTCCTTGCCTCAGTTTCCTCGTTGTTCTAGTAACATAAATTGTCATCTCTAACCTGAAAACGTAAGTTTGAAACGTCTATCTGAAACTGAGTGCTATGAGGACACTACAAGTAGAAAATTACATAGCATAAAATTTTGTTTTACGTACAAAAATTTTAAAAAATCATGCTAGCTTCACTCTATGTGTATAAGGTCCAGTTAAAACATGAATGCATTTATGTTTAGATTCGAATTCCATTCCCAGGATATCTCTTTATTTAAATACAAATATTCCAATGTCCAAAAAATGATCCAAAATCTGCAGTACTGCTGTCTCAAGTATTTTTATTGTGGTTTCTTTTTTTCTTTTTCCTTTTTTTTTCTTTTTCTTTTTCTTTCTTTCTTTTTTTCTTTTTTTTTTTTTTTTTTTTTTTTTTTTTTTTTTTTTTTTTTTTTTTTTTTTTTTTTGGTCTGGGGATATCAAACTCATGACATCAAACTTGCTGGGCAGGCACTTAGGCAACTGAGCTAAATCCCTGGCCCTGTCTCTAGCATTTTGAGGAAAGCACACTGATTCTGCAATTTCAAACTTCTAGTCCTTATGTGAGGATTAAATTAGTTAATACATGTACAATCCCTACTAGCACTTAGTAAATATGCAGTAAATGTTAGCTATTAGTATTATAATCACATAGTTGAAAATACAACTGTGTAACCATTATGCAAATTGCCATTATGCATATATAATTATATTTATTAATATTGCTGCTAAATCAACAATTTTGTCACCCAGTGGTTCAATCATTTTCTCTCAGTGATGGAATATTTACTGATACTTCCTCTTACAGTTTATTTTAATTCTGTAAGACAGATGTTAATCTTGGCAGATAGAAGTCATAACACAGTCCAGTTGTATGTTAGAAAATGTAAAGAATTTTTAAATAGAGCTTCACAGTTTACAATGCACTTTCACATTCATGAAGTCGTTTACCTATATATTCCCACAAGAAATGTTGCAATAAAATGTTTCATGAGTGTGTTCATTTAAAGTGAAAATGTACTTGAGACTTTGGGGCTTGAGAATTGCCTTTTATTTATTGGTCCAATAAAAAATATCATATTATCTACTTCATCTACTTTTTCCGCAAGGTGCAATATTATTATGAATATATTCTGTATGCATTTATGGATTTTCTCTTTATCAAATTCAACTTAAATAGCAATTTAATCCAAGAAACGTGGTTCAAATGGGATCAAAATAACATGTGATCATTTCAGTTTTCTAAAAACCTGAATTAATTTATTTAGAAATAATTGTGGCAGGTCTTAAATTTATGCTATTTATTCGGGGCCATTCTGTCTAGATTTTCATGTGCATGCTTTTAAAAATTCATTTTACTGTTTTCTTCGTTTACATATAACCATATTTAATAGGACCCTATTTCTTACATCTAAATGATCTTTTTCGTAACTACCAAATGCTGATCTAATTTTAAGTTTGATTTTGTTTTAATCAATACAAATAGCCTTTCATTAAATAATCTAGATTAGCCTCCTTATTTCTGCTTAAGGAATAATTCTGTTCATGTGGCTAAAATACTGTGTTACTCTCTTGGGGGGTGTCAATTACATATGACACAAAACTTGGCTCTTATCTCTGCAGCTGCACTGACCTCTCATTATATAATAGAAGTTTGCACATGGCAGCAAGGAATTTAAAGGAGAGTTTTGTCAAAGAGGCCAGGACCTCATTAAGGGCGGAGCTTCAAACGTGGATGTTAGCAGTTGCTCATCAGATAACTTAAAGCTGTGAACTCAGCATGTTATAAGGCACATAGGGAATGAGGAAGATGTCCGGGATCAGTGAAGTGGGTGCCTCATTTGCACGGTCAGCTGCTATGATACTCATTTACTTGCTGCCCAATAACAACATGTGTTCAGTATTTCAAGTCTTTATTTTCTCTTTTCTTTTCCTGAATGTAAAAATGTACTTTAAAAAAATTGAAATGTCTCCATTTTGAAATCTTGGGACTTGATTCAACATGTTTCAGACTTTGTGGTGGCCAAATGTGTAGCACTTGTCAACCCTTTCTAATGCACAGGCATTCGATAGTACATTTTGTGTTGAGGGTATCTCTCTTACAATGCAGAATTGCATACACTTGGAAGGGGGAAAAGCAATACTTCCAAATTTTGTAATTGAAATTCCTTTCTGTTTACAGTTTTTCTTTCCATAGATCAAAAATTTTTCTGAAGATTTCACATATGGAAATTAATGAATTTTAAAAATTGTGTATCTATTTGATTTGAAACAATATTCTCTTTTAAGACATCCTCAAAACTTCACTATCTAATGATGATTAGCCTCATTAAAGAATTAATTGGCTATTCATTTCATATCAAAGTAAAGCAATTTAGTTTAGGAAATAATGAATTATTCCTTTTTTGTAAGTTTATCCCTTAACTGTTTTTAGATACATATCCAAACCAAAGCCTAATTAGGAGAGAGATGCTAGAAAATCGGGAGGTAGACTGTGGCAAAGGTAAAGGATTCTGGGGATAGGAGGACACAGGAAGGCAGTGAGGGGAAGAGGAAGTAAAGATGACTAATGTGTAATGTATACTGTGTGCACCAGTATCTACTCCATGATGAATGCATGCTTTATGTATTGCAAACATAGTAATAAAAATAGAAATTTGAAAATCAGAATTCAGATTGAAAATACAATACACTAGAAGCATAATCAAAGACTTCCATCAAATACATATGAGACATAGTGAGAACTCCCCAGACAACTAGACTATAGGTTCAAAGATGTAGTTGATTGTATCTCTTTCTAGTGACACAGTTTCCCCTGCAATCACCCCCTTATTCTAATAATAAGTCTAGCGACAAATCTTACAAAGGCCCACTGGTTACTTTTTGGATTATTTACAGTATATTTTTTGGACCTTGACATTAAGAATCAATGTTGAATGAATTTGTCTGGATCATTTAGCTCATTTGTTTCACCTAGTTTTCTTATCATTTCTCCAAGCTTTTGGAAACATCCATTTACCTGCTCTGTGCCTCCCTTCCTGGCTTTCTCCTTCATTTGGTTTCTACTTAAATATTTAATCTGCACGTAATAACCTGATTTCTTTTAAAGCCAAAGCTCTTCCTTCGTAGAGAATACTTATTAGTATGCTGTTCACTTACTATGTTGTATACCATTAAAAAAAAAAAAAAAACAACTATGACTGATACCGTGGGAACATTCCAATCATTAGTGCTGTTGCCAGATTTTTCCATAGTTACTCAATAGCTAAAGCTGAAAGTTATTCATTTCCCCTCTGAGTGCATTTTTGGGACAAAAGTGGAATATTTGACATAAATATTTAGCTTGTCTATTAAATTAGTGTTCATTTATTAAACAAATGATGTCAGTTCATGTCTTACATTCCATTTCTCAAAACCCAAAAAATATCACAAACAATAAATGACACATATATATCTAGCACTTTTAGAAACACTCATATTCATTTCCTTACTTTTATTCTCCAACATCTGTAGGCAAATAAAAAATCTTCACCACCATTTTTGTGAAGGAAAACTGAGGCATGATGGTATGAGGCATTGCCCCAAAAGAAAGTAAATGGCAGTTTAGCAAAGAATTAGCCATGCACAGGCCCTAGAAAGAATCAAGATTCTGAAACAGCCTTGGGGAAAATCATAAATCCTCTGAATGATATTACAATATCGTATAGTGGTAATACCTGCAACAATAAAGGTTTGTTCTTGACTCCTAGGCCAGAAAGGCAATTCTCCAATCACATCTCGTGTACTACTGTGCCCCGTAGAATTAACTCTCTCTTTTGCCTCTTAGATGCTAATGCACTATCCTGCAAAATTGCCTTTTTACTTTATATTCCATATTTTCTTTTTTCCATTAAGATCTGTTAAGGGGGATAAATCAAACACACAAGTTTAAATATCACATGGTTTCACTTTATATGAGAAAAACCAAAATATAAACAAAAAGCAAGCACAAGTAGATCATAAAAATAAATAGATACATCTTCTGCAAAAAGGAAAACAACAAAGAATTCGAAGGAGAGAAAAGGGAGAATAGAGAAATAAAAAGCTTTTAGGATATTTTACATTCATGTATCAACTTCCCACAAGGAATCTAATCATTATGTACTGCAAACATGTATTCATAGAAACTAAATATTAAAAAAAAGATCTGTATCACCATATTAAATTTGTATTTGCCCATTTGTACCAAGAGTTGAAGATCACTTGTCACCACTTACTGTCTGCATTATCCTATTTGTTGATGTATTCACTCATAAAAATACTTAGTGATATCACAGGTGTCACAAGAATGAATATATGAATAACATCCATTATTCAACTTTAAATAGTTAACGATTCAGAGATATAAATAGATGGTGACAATATAGTATTAACCTCAGGTGCAACAGTAATAAAGGAAAGAGAGTAATCTGTGCATTAACAAATACAAAAATTTTACCAAGAAATAAATAGTTTTTGGATTTTTTTTTGACACAGGGTCTCACTATGTAGTTCAGGCTGACCTTGAACTCACTATGCAACCCAAGCTGGCTTCAAACTCACATCAGTCCTCCTGCCTCAGCCTCCCAAGTGCTGGGATTACAGGTGTGCATCACCATGCCTGGCTTACTTTTTGGATTTCCCAGAATAATTAGAGGTTAGAAGACAGAGACAAGAAGCTTTACAGCAAAGGGCAAAATAGGAAGACACCACGTTTGAAAGAATGTGCCATAACTAGGTAATTGTAAAATTAGCCTCATGTATAAGGAAGCCAGGTGAAATGTGAAGCTGAATTTCACTACTGTGCTAAGGTTATACTTTCAGCTATGTACAGTGGGACAGTTTTGGAGACTGCTGAGACAAAGAAAGGAGTGATCAGTTCTGTGTTATGTAGAAGAGATACTTTGTGGAAGCATTGAAAATCTAGAGGAAAAGGAGAAAGCAGTCAAGGGGGCCACTTATAAATACATTGCAAGAAATCATGCGCAAGCACACAAGACTGGTTTCAAAGGTCAAGTAGTAGAGTGAGTTCTTCGTTTACACAAGGCCAGTTCTTTTGCCTTTCTTACTGCTTTAATGTACTTTCTGGGAAATTACAATTGGAGGTCAGTCAGCATCCCTTTTCTATTACTGCCTGTGTTTTGAGAGAAACATACAATCCACTCATCCTTGACTTAAATTTATATACAAGAACTTAATATCAGCAGGCAATCATTATTATTCTTCAACTCACTCTCCTAGATTATTGCATCCTTTTTTATACTCAAAACCCCAAAACATTTCATTAAATCCTGCATCCAGTTTTTCAGTAGACACCCACTGCATCAAGAAATCTAAAGCAACAACAAGGGAATTTCCAATCTCCAGTTACCACATCAATCTATCTTTGAGCAACTAAAGTCATACAGTTTCCCTCAGTTTCTAATAACTTGTGCATGTGCAATGGATATTAACATGTAGATGGATGCTAACATAGTCATGACTGTAGGTAGAAGTGGTATTCTCATATATACAGTTATATACAGAATTAGATCAATCCTCTTTCACTTCTATATATCATATCAATTATCCTTCTCTATAACATCAGATTTCATTCTTTACTTTCTCCCAGCATCACATGATATACTTCTATTAATTCTGCCTTTATTTCTTTATAAACCCTATTTACTTTTCAATTATTGCCCTATCCTTCAAAGGAGCAATTCTCATAAAGACCGGTCAAAGTTGCTATTATCAGTTTCTTTAATCTCATCTTCTCTAAAGTTCACACAATGAGATATTTTCTCACAAGCATTTTGATGTTATGTTCCTGAATGTACCTACTATCTCCTCCCAGCTAGAGCCAGTAGTCGAGCTTCATGCTTAACATGCTTGATACGTGAGCCATTTCTTCACTTGGCTTCCAGGGTGCCATACTCCCTTGAATTTTTTTCTCACCTCACTCTTGGCTTCTTCCCAGGATCTTTTACCAGTTTTTCTTCCTCTCCCAACCTCTTGATATACGCCACAGGGCTTGGTCATGGTATGGGTTTCTTTGACCTACACTCACTCCCTTGAAGATCTATTCAGACTCATGGCTTCACATGTCATCTGTAAGTTGATGATTCTCAAGTGTTTCTTCTAAAACTAAGATTCTGTGTTTTACAGATTTTATTCCAGTTTCTTCCAACCAAGCATTTTATAGAAGTGAATTTGGGCACAAACTAAAAACATAAGTGCTTTCTACTTAGTCTCAGTACACGATAAGCAATTCTCATTACACAAATTTTTAATACCAAAGGTGTCATTCCATGGTTTCTCTCACCTAGAATCAGCTATGAAGAAGACATGAGAATAGGCAAGAAAAAGAAAGAGTTAATTTTCGGGGGTGAGGTTAGAATAATTCTGTTCATATGATTAACTATTTTCCTACTTTCAAAGACTTTCACAGAAAATAGATTCACAGTTCTTTACAAACTAACTTAAAAAAATGAAAACCATTCTCACTAGATACTCATCTGCTGACAATCAGGAAAAATTAAATAGAATTAATTGATTGGTTGAGAATTCTTTGGTGCAACGTTTATAAAGCATGAAAAATTTGCATAGTTGCTATTTAAACAAGCTGGATAATAACACTTTCTAAGAAAATAAATGAGAAGAAAAAGCCTTTTTAACCCTGCGGCTGTATATACTTATAGAATCTCCAAACTGCAAATCAACTATGAATTACTCATTATTTCAGTATCCATATTTTCCAACCAATATTTTCTATTGCCAAAGTGTCTTTTTCATACAGTTGAAGTTCAACTGTATTTTATACAGTTTTGCTGTCCACATAGATATCCATTGAAAAGTGATGACTATGTAGAAATTTTAAAGAATTTTTTTCTAATTTGGCTGACCAAGTTAACAGATGTCTCATATAATACTTTTTCTACTAATTCTTCCTTATGCTAGCAACATTTCCAGTTACAGACAAAATTACCCTCTGCCATTTCTCAGCTTGACAGAACTACTAATCTTTTTTATACTCAGTTTCTGCAGTTGAGACATTTTAAAACTTCATAACCCCTTTTTCCTTATTGAGAAGTGTCTGATCGATTGTCAGTTTTAAGTAATTAATTCACAAATTGTTGACTTGACCCATATTTTACTACAGAAGAGTCACAGTTTAAACTCAAGCTGCTGATCCTAACATTAAGTCTAATTTCTAATAAATTTACTGTGAACATATATATGTAGAGAGGACACTTTTTAATTATTTGGGTGTTATTTTTCAAGTTTAGAAAGTATTGAATTTTTAAACTTCTCTTAATTCTCATTTTCTCATTTTAAAAAATGCTAATGAAGTGAACACAGGAGTATAACTGCATTTGATAATGTTACCAGTTGCTTGCAAGCATTAAGTCCAAGCTGATATAAAATTTTTGTAAAGAAAGGGGGTGAAAATTATTTGCTGAAATGAAATTTTAGTGTAATTAATCATTTTTAGGGCAAAAAAAATTACTTGAATTGTCTGAAAACTTCTAACTATCTTGAATCTAGGTCTGCTCCCTTCTTACAGACTTCCCTAGGGTGAGTGAGGTCACATTTTAACAATAGCAACTCAAGAGAAAAGTTGTCAAATACATGGTCAACAAGTTAATGTATTTTAAGTACAATGCAAAGTTGCTAATTTCTCATTTTCCACAGTACTTGGCTAATAGTTATGAAATTATTTCGATTCAATGTCAATTTTGGGGAGTGAAAAAGAAAACAGAAAAGACACAAGTATGTTCATATTTTCAATAAAGCAAGATATAATATAGGGAAGTATTCTGTCTCATTTCTACCAAAAAATTATTATAGTATTCAACCATGCATTCCAACGGCTGTCATGCTTGTGTACTATAGGGACAGTCAAAGATTAGACTTTTGAAAATCTAGCTCTGATTTTCAGAAGGTTTGGAACAAAAATGATATGAAACAAAAACAAAGAAAAAGTACATGATGAACAAACGAAAGCAAACCCATATACCTATATCTGCAATGTCGGTAATGAAAATGTGAACAATGAAAAACTTCAACAGATCTGTCTTGGTCCTGTCCCTCAGGGGATAGGCTCTCCAGGCATGTGTCTGTAATATTCCATCCTGAGTACGATGGGACTTAACTCAGCACTAGCTTTGACGTCAGTCACTCAGATAAGATCCTGCTTATGGAAAGAACAATTATGCTTACTAGAATTGTGAAAAACCGAGAAGCTGATTCAAGATAATAACCAGTGGGCATAGTTATCAACAAGATATTTGAATTTGGACTTTCTGGGTCTATATGCTGGGACCTCTGTTAACTATCTGTGTGATCTTAAGCAATCTCCACACATAAGAAATGGGATTAATAATAGTAATATGTGTATTCAATTTTTGCTGCTTAAATGATACCTAATTTATAATGTATACTACACCACTAATAAATATTAGTATCAATATTTAGCCTATTCCAAACAATAAATATTTGAACTTCAACTCTTTGCCAGTAAATGCTACCTTTAATTGAGTGCATAGAAAGCTGCATAAGACACAGTTCTTAACATCAAGTGAGCTAGTATTACCAGTAAGTGAACAATTGACATGAAGCATGTTGGTTGTTATGTTAGAGGTCAGCAGAGACTGTTCTAGAAGCAGAGGCTTAAGAGGGAAAAACCTTTGACAAAGTTAGAACTACGACCCAAACACTGTATTGAGGTATGTGGATAGTCGTCATAAACATGGCACTGATCCTTGAGAACATGGTGACGTCTAGGTTAACCCAAATCTCAGGTCAGAACTTCTGCTTCCAAGATCACTGGAGCTTGCCTAAAACATGCTTAAGTCACACTGACTCCCTTTACCCTTCTAAACATGTCACAATTGTCTATTCATTTCTCTCAAAATCCTAATATCCACAAACAATATTCAATAGAGAGAAAAAATGAAAACAATCAGTAATTTAAAGTACTTATGTTAGTTCCTTATTTCTCAGTAACATCTCCTTTATTGAGACTTTATATAAATAGGAAAATATTCGTGTGAATATATTGACATGTGATTATGTATATGAATAATAGTTAAAATGCGAACCCAGCAACATCTGAAAGGAAATACCAATATATCCTATAATTTATTCTCTAGCTCTAAAACTAATTTCTGTATATTTCTGACATTAATAGTATATTAACTATAATTAAATTTTTATGAATGCAGAGTAGGTAAAACACCTCTATGCCTCTCAAAACAATATTTGATGAATAACGTGAAAAATATAACCCCCAACACCTGCTGAGTTCCAACTATAAAATAAAACCAGTAGTAGCAATTTTAGATTAGCATTCAACAATTACCTAACATTTATTAGTTCTTTTAAATGTTTTATTAGAATTGAAACAACCAATATTTGCTCATGTTTCATTAAATCCTATTTTCAATGTTCAGCTCCAACCTAGTGATAAAGGATGGTCCTTTGAGCTTAGTGGTAATATCATCTAAGCCTGAAAATAACAGAAAAGACTTCAGAGTCAACATCTCTTTGGTCTAAGGTAACAAGAATACCTGAATAATTACTCAAAATTATAATACTAATAAAACATGAATAAAGAACCACTTATAGTTCATCCGGTATGAATTATTTTAAGCATGTCTAATAAAAGAGAGCTTTAAAAGAGCATTAGCAGAATTTATTTAATTGCAATGTATGCAGGGCAGTGTTGTATTATGTACCTGTGGCTTTTCAAAATCACACACAGTCTTGCGCTTAATGTGTATAATCAAACAAGAAAATAATAAAACTGGAAACTATTTTTCAATGGTAAATTTTAGCCCACTGAGCTGTCAATTGTGGATGGATTCATGATTGATCAGAATAATACACAATGGCATGGTGTAATTCTTTAGTGTGAAGTTGTAAAATGGAGTATTGCTTCTGTTATTTTATCCAGTTTGCTTTTATATGACAGGGTTTATTGTGCGTTATGTTGTAGCTCATTCCTCTGTTCACAATGCCTACTGATGTGTAATTATGACTTGTCTGAACTGTAAGAAGGAGCAGTAAGTGAAAGGAAGTCTGCAAGTATGGTTGATTTATGAGTCCTGATACTATATTACAGCCCTAATCTGCCTGCTTAACTTAGCTTCAGGCTAACTTACTGTATAACATGCTCACGATTAGCACTGCAGCAAGTTGTGGAAGATTTACTCTGAAGGAGTTGCTCGACTTTTCCTTTAATGATTTAGTATTTATTTCAGTTACAGGTAGGGCAATAAGTTATTTCTTTTATAAAGACATCAAGTCAGAGAACAACCATTATGAAGGCATTTTATGTGGTACCAAAATGTGGTGAACGGATTGTGTCCTCCGTATTAAATATCATAATACTATTGGTTATGTTTTATGATCAAATCAGCCATATTCTCCCTCTTCTTTTTCATTTTATACAGCAGCTTTTGCTTGGTGCTACAATTGCACTACGGGAATATCTATTTTGATTGAGGGCATCTAATTTTTTGCAAGAGTAGCCAAAAATAGAAATTACTATGGATGAACAAATGAAAGCAAACCCATAAAGCAATGACCTCAGTGTCAGCTAGGAAGATGTAAGCAAACTTGCTTTTTTAATCACTATTCACAAAGAAAGATATAGCTGAAGTTAAGCATCACTGTGCCGTTATTGAATTTTAGCATATTCAATTCACATGCTTTTAGTAAATTAAAGTTATAAATTACCCTTTGTTTCCTCAGATCCAATCTAAATCACCATTCAGAAAAATACACTCCTCAAAAACCTTATTTGTGATCAGGTTTTGCTAAATGTCCAGGGGAAAAACCAACTTGAAAAATTATCTGTAGCTCCTGATTTAAATGAAATTAACAGCTTTGACTGTACATAAGGACATGCAAGTATCTCTGAGTCGCTGCAGAAATATCTTTAAATGAAATCATTGAGATGGACATCCAAGAATTTTTTCAAACCTTAGTTATATCATTTTCTTTTTTTTTCCTAGTTCTTTTTAAAACCTCTATTCTATTTTCCTGTCTTTCTATTTCTCCTAATGTTTCCATAATAAGCAAAAGATAGTTTTTAAGATCCAGTGAAGAGAAATATCAATTATTAACTGATCACTACATAATAAAAAAAAAAAGCATCCAAAAGATTATGTAAAGATTAAACTCACGGTGGACAACAGAAAAACTGAGATTGTGAGCACAATTATCCTCAAGCTTATACAACTTTGGAAATGTTAGTCAGAAGAATGATCTTTTATAATGAACAATACTCTATTACATTCTGGGTTTGGAAGAAATGCTTTGGCAATCTATTTTGGTCATTTTGTGTTGAATATTTTTTAATTTCTTTTCTTAATAAGAGCCTTTTATTTTGGACTTGTGAAGGTGAAAATTCATGCTAGAACCCATTACTTGCCATAATACTATTCAGTAAATGTGTGATTGAGTAGGGGGATTTTTCTCATTTGGGCACCACTGCACACAAAATCTGCCAGACTGTGCAGATGATATTTACTGAAGTGAAGGTCTGAGTAATGGGAGATAGCCTTAAATGTTCACTTCCTCTACCAAGTACCAAATTAAATTTGATTCTTAGCCATGTGAATGGATTGTAGCTGGAACCAAAGGAGTTTATATGCACCATGAATTTAAGTCAATTTCTTTTAATTTGGTACTTGTATACTATTTTTTAATGATTTAATGATCAATGGCAAAGGAGGGATTGAGCAAATATACCATTACAATGAACCTATAAAACATGTGCTGTTCTTGTTACACCAATTATTTCAAGGCTGGTGTATATAACTCACACTCAGAGTAGATAAAAATTCTCCCTATGTAGCCATGCTAGCCAATGAGAACATCATTCTCTTGAATGTATGGATCTAAAAGCATAATTCCTTGTGATGGCAAAATCATGAACTAAAATAAAAGAAGCATTCTGGGTAAGAACTGTGAGCATATTTTCAATAATAATCTCTCCTCTCCCATATCCAGTAGAACTACATATAGACAATTTCAAGGGTCCATGTATTCAACTACAATTCAGTAAATACTTTTACTCAAAATAATCACATATTTATAACTCTAAAACCAATGATATTTTTTTTACTCTCCTGAGTTAAAATCTCCAATTATAATCTTTGTATCCAAGATTTTAAGAATGGTCTTCACTCAATCGAACTATCTGTTGGCAAAAAATATTCTAATGAAAAGTCACTGTTTAAGAAATTGATGAAATACCATTCAGTGTGTAAGTTTTTAAAAGTTCTTGTATCAATAGGCAAAGGCAAGTTCATGCAACAAAAATTTGGTAATTTCCAGGGTTTTTTTTTTTTTCAAAGTGATTAAGATATCACTTGCTTTTCTCTGGTCAAAATTCTAAACAGAAAAACTTATAATACCAACTGGCCTGAAAGTCAGAGAGGCCTCTCTGGCTGATAATCACATTATCCTGGAATAAATGAATCACCGACCTTCAAAAAGTCAGCCTACGCAGCTGCCTCCTTATCAACCATTGCCACTTTCTCTATAGAAGAGGATAGGATTGGGTATCAGAAACCTGGAGTCAGTTTCCTTCTCCATTCCTTATTTCTTATTTGATATGTCATTATATATTTTTTATCCTTCAAAGATCTTATAATTGTACTAAGCAGTGGAGTTTATAAAAGTTAAAGCAAAAAATATATAAAAAAACTATATAAATCGAGATCTACTATATATAATTTACATATATATAAAAATATTATCATCAACATGATCATTACCTCAACATTTACACACTTCATCATCATCTAATTGGTCTTTCCATCTCAGATTTTTCCTTTCACTAATGTTACCATTACAGAAGTCACCTATTTTCCCAAATCATAAAGTAGTCTGTCAGTGGCCACAGCATGTATGTCACCAACTTGTGTATGGATTTCAGTGTCTTCCAATAAATTTCAAATTTATTGTATTTCCTTTCCAATACACCTAATCTCTCCTTCCCTTTATTAAGACAAGGTATCATGCATGCCACAACACATTCTTTAAGATTCTATTTTATTCAACTCCTTTAGAAGAGAATTTAAAATCTACATCCTTTGGGAAATCTTTCCCAATTAATAGAGATTTGTTATGCCATTTGCATCATCCTGTGCCACCTAATCAAACCTAAGCCCTGTGTATAAACAACTATAGCAGTGCAGCTTATGAATCCAATATTATTTATGTTCCTTCCTACTCAATTTGTTATTTGATGTGTATTATATTTATGCTTGCAATTTTGCTAAGTCTTAAAGGCTAAAGAACTAAGACTAACCATGCCTTGGGAACAGGTCACATTACAGTGGAGATGTGCTTTTGCAGGAGATATTGTTTAGTTTTTCTGAAAATCATTTGATGGCAAGATGCATTTATTGAAATGAAATTAGATAGGAAATATATACAGATGATCTTTTTGGGTTGACTCCTGAAAACTAAGCAAAACTAAGATTTTTGATATCAGAAACCTACCAATTTAGCAATATGTTACATAGGCAAATATATACGTGTGTGTGTGTGTGTGTGTGTGTGTGTGTGTGTGTGTGTGTAAGACCATAGTCAATCAACTTTAATTTTACTTTTCTATTGAAAATAATCTATAATGGTCTATAATAATCTATAATAGTCTGTATTTCAGAATACAAAGTAAAAGCCTGGCCATTCCAGAAAGAAGATGAGTAGAATTAAATCCAGTCATGTACAAAACAAACACAATATCATAATGGAATACATAAATCACTGTTTTATACTGAAGTAAAAGAATCAAGCCTTTACAGTCAGCAAATATCCAACTTTTATAATGAATCATGTGTTTGTCATGTGGTCTTTACCAAGGATGAAGACTATTACCTTCACTGCTGTTCTCAAAGCAAGGCTGTCCTTAGTGACTTTCATCAAAAAAGATACTCATATACCTGCCAGTTCAGTCCTCAGTATCTTGTGGAGCCCTGTTTTTGCTTCTATTGCTAGGCTTCTGGTCTTCTCACCTGTGTCTTGCTCTCTCACTGCTCTAAAGGAAAAACAATCAGCAATTACAGTCAGAAAAAGAAAGAAAGTGGCATGAATTAGCAGAGTCTATTTTGTTTCTTTGTCTGTTTTTAACTTTTTATTTCCCAAGTTCTTGTGTCCTCCTTCTGCCGCCTTATGCTTGAATTGGGAGCAAATCTTTGGTAGTTGATGTGCATGTTATTGTGTGTGCATATTCGTATAATTAACATTCTTTGAAGATAGGAAGGGGGTCCTTTACAATTACAATCAACAAACCATATTAAAATACATTGCATATAGTAGGTGCAGAAAATATTTTTGTTCAGTAAAGTAGATCAATTACTTAATCTTAACATTTTTCCTACTCTTTATTATATTGATCTTGTTCCACACTGTGAGAAATACAGACAGACAGAAGATTTTATAGTTTTATACTCATAAATGTTGCCTGGTTCCTCAACCATAGAACATTCTTCAAAGATGAAAATTCCAACAGAGTATATTCCATTTGTTCATTTTAATCTATTGAAGCATAAAAAATTCAAACCACTTTAGAAAAGTTTTATATCAAGTAAAAATTCATGTATCTTAATAATAATATTCCTACCCAATTATTCCTGTGGATATATGAATAATACTTTGCAAAATCTTTAATTACACATATTTTATCATATGGCTCAGGGTTGTCTTTAACCAAGAAGACCAATGTTTTTCTCTGGCAACTCTTTGGTTGCTTGGTTTTAGCAATAAGCACTCTGAAAGAATCTTTATACATTCTGTGATATAAAATCTTCCCAAAGTCTCCCTTGATCAAAATATAATGCTGCTTAAATATGTTAGGCAACATGTACTCTACCTATTTGCATTATGTCAAATGAACTGGATCATTCCAATATGGTGTCACATGTGCATGGAACCCTGTAGCAGTTTGTAACAGGTGTTAGGCAAATGTACTTGACAGAGATATTGACGGTAAGGTCATCTGTAAGCATAAAAACTGAAAACAACAATATCAGTATATAGTCATTAGTCGCACAAAAGAAATCAACAATACATTGGAGGAATGGATCATCTTCACCACTCAAACACACACACACACACACACACACACACACACATTTAAAGGCATTTATTTTACTCCACAATCTTCTCTCTGTCTCGCTCTATGTCTCTGTCTCTGTGTTTCTTGTCTGTCTCTCTCTTTCTCTTTTTCCCTCTTTCTCTCTCTGTATAATATAAAAAAGAGCTTAAATGTGTCACTGCATGACAAGAAAATCAAAAGAAATGTGTTCAGCTTTGTAAAATATTTATTTCTCAATGTAGTGACCATGTATTCATTTCTCCTAGAAATTTTAGAAGATTCTGCTTGATATTGTGAATATTGGTGTACTGTATCTCCCTCACGAGTTAATATATTTCCTTTGACTTTGGATTCTTCACAAGATTTTGGATTCTTCATGTAAAATGATGCCAATGGGCAATCTAGATGTTTGATTTATCACAGTGTTGTAAGGCAGTCAGAGACCATGTTATGATCGAATGAATAAAAAGATAAATGTGAGAGTGAAAAAACATTTAACATTTCTAGATAATTCACAAAAGAATATGAAATTTCAAAAGAAAGATTGTAATTCTAAGGTCAGTATGTCCAGGGAACACTAACTGATTAAGGATTTCATGATTAATATGTTCAGAGGAAACATATTTAGTATATATTTTAGAGGAAATATTTTAATTGCTAAATAGTATTAGGACAGTAAGTACAGAATGTCAGTATGTCAATTTTATTGCACTAGTGAAAAATTAGTTGATATGTAACTAATAATAAATTCCAAAATCTATGTCTTAAAATTTTTGCCATTATCTAAAAATTTAAATGGTCATAAAATGAAAAGTGATTATGGAAAATTAAAAAAAAATGTTACATCTATTGAGTAATGATGAATTTTAAAGTGTGGTTGTAGACTATAACAAAATGTTTTCATAAGATCATTTAACTATATAGAAACATCTTCTGAATTGCTCCAAATAAACTTCAGAAATGTTTTCCAATTCTCAGTGAGGCAAGCATTTCAATTTTCTGCAGTATTAGCAGGGTAACTAATGATGGCTAATTTTTGCCTGTAGTATTTCCTTCAATCTGCTCATGCACTTTCAGTTTCTCTGGCGGCGGCAGCATTTGTATATTTTCTGGTCACTAAACACTCAAGTACAATTGTAAGTGATCAGCTTGCAGTTGGCCAACAAAGAGAAAATATAAAAAAGTATAGTTGCATGTATTTATAAGTAAATATTCAACAAAATCTTGAATTCTCTAGGTGCACTCAATTCCTTTCTGCCTAAATATGTAATTGTATTTTTAAAAGCTAGAGGGTTATAAGAGATAGGATGTTTCTTTATATTAAAAAGATAAAGTCATGGTTTCTGAAGCAGTTTTATTGTATTGTGTCCTATTTACAATAGTACTTATTCCACTTCCCATTTATATTCTCTTGTTTTAATAAAAACTGCTACTTTAAATTATAATAAAATCTAAGATAATAACTTCTCATTATCTATTTGGCAAATCAAATATTTTAAATTATATACATCAGAGATAAGAAAAATCTTTCCAAAACCCAACCAACATTCCTGCAATAAATTTATCAAGACAGATCATAGATGATTTTACACTACAATATTAACGAGAGTGAGTCCCACACTTAAAACTTAAAGAAATCAAATGTTGACACAGAGAATATTTAGTAAAATTAAAACTGTGCTATATTTTAAATTCAAAGAAAGGTGACATAGACACATTCAATGGTGGTGCTATCATCCTGTATTAAATGATTGTCCAGAAACTGTAGTGTCTTTGGTTAAGGTTTAAATGTTCAGCTCTACTAACAGAGTCATATCAAAGGGCAGTTTTAGAAAGCACCATTTCAGGGATGCAAACCTCTGCTTTCCTGAGAATTACTGTCATTACGATGCATATTCTATGGAGAAAATCTACATTTCCTATTGCAGAATTGGGACCCAAGGCCCTCAAAACTCACAGTGTTGTAAGGCAGTCAGAGACCATCTTATGACCAAATGAATAAAAATATAAATGTGAGAATGAGAACTGTTCAATTCCTAAACAATTCACAGGTCAGCTTTTATCTATGCTCCTTAACACTTTATAAAATGTGAAATGGCATATCAATGCTTAGACCATGCACAGGTGTTTGTTACTTTATTTGCTTGACTGATAAATTGTGGGAATGCATTATTCAGCTGAGAGAAACTCTAAACACATAGGGTTTTGATGAAACTGGGGTGCCAAATTAGCTTTAAAAATATCTTACATTATGGCTTAATTTTATGTTTTCTTTGAAGCCCAATTGTGTTGGCTGCCATTCAAAGGCTACAGAAATCTGATGATGAATACAGGAATATTACAAATGAAGCAAGCTGCCAGCTAAAGGAAAACACAATAGTTATTTTTTACCTAAGCGGGGTATAAATGCCTTCTGTTTTAGCTTCCTATGCTGGAACTGTACATTCTCATCTAAAAAATTCTCCCAATTTCTCTGAAAGGTTTGTCTTTGTATAGTATTCTGGGGACAATGAAAATGATAATAATGTTAATGTAACACATGAAACAGAGCCATAGAAGGCATAAAATGCCCCATTATTTAGAAAGAAGACTCCCTTCCTTCTGAGTAGCAAAGTGAGCATGACTTGGCCAACAAAAGGTACATTTGGAGTAAGATATATATGCCACTTTCCTAAGCTACCCTGTGTCTGGCTTCAAGGTCTACCAGGTGGCCCATGGTCAGGTGGAGATTTTGTCCCTCATTTGTTCCTACTATTGAGTAGGAACACAAAAATGAATAGCATTGCAAGGTGGCCCTGGAACAAAAAAGTAACATTTTCATAGTTCTTTACCATTTCTGCCTCTTGAGTAATGTTCTTTTTGGTATTTAATTATGAATTCTGAAAGAAAATTAGGGAAACTCCATTGATTGATGCTAGAAATATCAAAAACATAACTTAGGAGAGAGAAAAAAAAGGGTCTCAGCAGAAGAAAAAATATAAGACAAAATCGGGTGAATAAAATTGAAAAATCATTAAGTTTCAACAAGAAGCAGATAGCACTATCAGAGTAAGATAATTCTCAAGAGACTATTTGCAAAGGTGTGTTTGGAATGTAGGGGCAACCACGGAGGATATACATTACAATAATTCAGCCCTGATAACGTTAGAGATTGTATCCATCCCTGGACCCAGTAAGAGTACAAAACAAGTGTGAGAATCCAGAGCCCAGTCCCTCAAAGTACTTTTTGAAGCATTTTTTAAATTAAGTTTATAGGTTCATTTTAGATATACATAAAGATCATATCCATAATAGGAAATTTTTTACCTGTACATGATACATCTTGATTCTTTTTTTCATTTCCCTACCTTCCCTTCATCCTTCTTTCCCTTCTTATTTACAAAAGCTTTGTCTTCATTTTTTCCCTTCTTTTCTTGTTTTTTTTCTTTTCCCATTCTTCCTTTACCCTTCCTCTCTCCCTAGTTCCACTTCCCATTTGAGCATTTTTATCCTATTTCCCAATATCTATTATACATTTTGATTCTTATTTACACTTTGAATTTCTAACTCCAGAGAGAAATATGATGTATTTGCGAAATACGATGTTTCCATATATGGGACCAATTTATTACACTCAACATTGAAGTATCAAGGTGCATCCATTTACCTAGAAATGTCTCAAATTTATCCTCCTTTAAGGGTGCATGATATTCTACCTTCTTTATCCATTCACTGAATGATGGGCATTTGGACTGTTTCCAAGATTTAGTTATTGCAAGTGTGCTGCTGTAAACATTGGTCCATATCTATCTCTGTGGTATGATGCATTTAAATCTTTCAAGAAGATACCGAAAAAGGGAATCGCTGGGTCAAAAATGACTTCTATTTTTAAATTTTTGAGGAATCTTCACAATCATTTCCACAGTGCTTACAACAGTGTACATCCCACCAGCAGTGGAGCAGCACGCCTTTTCCTTCACAGCTCCACCAGCGTTTGTGAATAGGCATTCTTTTCAAAGTAAGATGGAATCTTAGTGTTGTTTTACTTTGCATCTCTTGAATGACCAGTGATGTTGATCATTTTTTCATACATTACTTGCCATTTCTATGTCTTCATCTGAGAAGTGTGTATTCATTTCAGATACCCATTTTTGGATTGCATCTTTAAATTTGAGGGGCTATGAGTTTTTTGAGTTCTTTATATATTCTAGATGTTAGGCATTTGTCTAAAGAACAGCTGGTAACATTTTTCTCACTTTCTGTGTTGTCTCTTCACTCTATTGGTGATTATTTCTTCCTGTGCAAAAGCTTTTTAATAAGATGAGATTCCAATTGTTGATTCTTGGTAATATTTCCTGTGTGATCAGGGTTTCATTCATAAAGTCTTTGCCTACACCTATGTCTTCAAGAGTTCTGTCTATCCTTTCATCCAGCAGGTTTAGTGTTTCTGTTTTAAGATTTAGATCTTTGATCCATTTCAATTTTAGTTTAGTTCATGGTGATAGGTGTAGGTTTAGTTTTAGTCTTCCATATGCAGAAAGCCAGTTGAAAGTCAGTTTTGAAGCCAGTTTTAAAGAGTCTATCCTTCTTCCAGTGAACACGTTTGGTCCTTTGTCAAAGATAAGGTGGCTGAGTGCATTTACTGCTTTTTCCACATCTTCTAATCTGTTCCATTATTCATCGAGTCTGTTTTTGTTTGTTTGTTTTGTTTTATTTTATTTGCCAGTATCATGCTATTTTTTTTTTTATCACTGTAGCTTTGTAGTATAACTTCAAATCAGGGATTGTGATGTCTTCAGCTTTGCCTTTGTTGTCCAGAATAGTTTTGATTGTTCTAGGTCTTTTCTGGTTTCAAATAAATTTTATGATTCTTTTCTCTGTAAGGTATGCTGTTGGAATTTTGATTGGTACTACATTAAACCTGTATAAGAATTTTGGGAGTATGGCTACTTTCACTGTGTTGGTTCATCCTGCCCAAGAGACAGGGACCTCTTTCCGGTTTTTCTTTTTGTACCAGGGATTGAACTCACAACTTCATGCCTGCCAGGCAGGTGCTTCTTTCCATTTTCTGATATCGTCTTCAATCTCCTTTTTCAGAGTACTATAGTTTTCAACGTAGAGATCTTACTTTTTTTGTTAGATTGAAGACGATATCAGTATTTCATTTTTTAATGTTATTGTGGAAGGTGTAGTTTCCTAATTTCTTTCTGAGTAAATTTGTTATCTGTGTACAAGAATGCTACTGATTTTTGATCATTGACTTTGTATTCAGTGAAGCAACTGACTTGGCTCATTAAAATCCTTAATAGGATACTTGCAAATAGATGCAGCAAATCATCAAAAAGATTATACATCATGATCAAGTCGGATTTATCCCAAGGATGCAGAGATGGTTCAACATATGGAAAACTGAAATAGATGGCCTTTATCTCAATCCAATAAAAGCTATCTATGACAAACCAGCAGCCAACATCATACTAAATGGTCAAAAACTGAAAGTTGGCATTTTAAAATCAGGAACAAGTCAAGGATATCCACTATTTCCACTCCCATTTAATACAGTTTTGGAAATATTAGCCAGAGCAATGAGACAAGAGAAAGAAATAAAAGGAATAAAAACAGGAAAAAAAGTTAAATTATCATTATTGATAGATGATGTGATACTCTGCACAGAAGAATTCAAAGACCTCAGTGTATTTTGAGAATGGCTGTCAGTTGATATAGTCATATATCCTTCTTGACATCTGAACTGTAAATCTAACATTACCGTCCCTGTTTCCCCCGTCCCTAATTTCACAGGACTAGTATCCATTGGCTCAACCCAAAATATCCACATGTATCAAGACCTTCATCTTTGCAGGTTTAACGTAGGCCAAGTGTGGTTGGAGTGGAGCTGAAGGGCAGACAGATTTGCAAACCTGTCTTCATCATTTTCTTATTATTGGAACAAAATGTTTGATATGTACTACTTAAAGAAAGAGAGATTTATTCTGGTTCATGCTTTTAGTCTATGATCAGATGGCTCCAAGACAGAAACAGGATGACAGAGTGGCATGGAGGAAGAACAGGTGCTTCATCCATGGCAGCCAAGAAGCAGAAAACCAAAGAAAGAGCCAGGGACAAGCATGCCCCCAGTGACCCTCCTTCAACCAAGCCCCACCTCCAAACAGTACATTCAACCACTGAACAGATGCCTGGCCCTCTTGGACCATAACTGTGCAGTCTTTGAGTGCCTGAGAGCTGTGAAACAAATCCTGGGGAATCAATTCCCTAGGTGGTCCTCTTTGACCAGAGGACCCAGGGGCTCGCTTTTCAAATGAAACCCTTCGAGCTTTGTACTCCTTGATCTGTGAAGAGTGGGACCTTGTTGATCCAGAAATGTCTTGAAAACATATTTTTTTCCAGTCTTCTGCAAAATATGGGGCTTATTTTTATGTAATCATTTTAGTAACTTGATTCTCACTATAAATCTGACCAAAATCAGCCACAAGTACTGATGCCACAGCCTTGAATGCTGGGATACCTTGAAATTGCCTCTGCCAGATTAATTAGTTCACAATGTTTAATCCCAGTCTCCCACAAAGACTGAGGACAAGAGCAAATTAAGACAAATTTTCTGCAAGGATGCAACACACATAGCCTCTAGTCCCAGTGTCAATTGAGGCTGTGTTTCCAACTGAAACTTTGTGAGCTTGACCTTTTACTATCTACATAGGTATTAGCATTCTGGTCTTCTGAGCTCTGACTGAAATCTCCCATGAAACTTGGTTTGAGGAATTCTAAGGCTTCTCTAGGTGGCATCTCCAAACCTTTCTAAACTCCTTCCATAAAAAAGTTCCAAAGGTTTCTGAACCACAAAGTTAGGTGCAGTTGTAGCAACAACACCACTTCTCTGATACCAGAGTCTGTCTTAGTCTCTCATATCACTGGGATAAAATGCGTTAAAGTCACAATCTAAAGTAGGAGTACTTTATTTTGTTTTGTGGTTTCAGTCTTTTATCAGCTGGTTCTAAGAAACATTAGGGTAGAGAGGCATGGCAGGAGAAAATTTGCTCAATCCGTGGCACCCAGAATGTGAGAAAGAAGGGAAAAGTCAGGGACGCTTTTCCAGTTACACGGCTAATGATGGACCTCCAACCAATCCTCAGTTCCTAACAGCTGTTCAGCTACTGAACTCATCAATAACTGCATCCATGATGAGTGTAGCACTCTCATGATCTAATTAACCTCCATATGCATGAGAATTTTGGGAAACATTCGATATCTAAGCCACAACAGGTATGAAATATAAAATTAACTTCTCTGTCACTGTGTTTTCTGCCTCGAATCTCAGGACAACTTCCCTTGATCCAACCCCAACAGCCACTCATATCATCATCTTTACAGTCTCAGAGTTTGACGGAATACGGTTGGAGTGAATCTGAAGGACAGATGGATTTGCCTTCAGAAACTATGTAGGTTTGTTTGCATTTGAAGGGCAAGGTTTGTAGGGTAAATGGGGACAATGACACTGTGAACTCTCTGAAGAGCTGAATGAAGATTGTTTTAAGGATACCACATAAAGTTCTCTGTTACGTGATTCTTATACAAATTATATGTTACTGCTTAGCAAATTATACCCAAAACTCAGCAATTTAACCTATTTTTGGTTAGGGATCCTAGCCCAGCTGGACTGAGCCTCTTTGGTTCAGGATCTACCTCAAGGTTATGTTCAAGGTAGGGCTATGGGCTGCAGTCATATCAAAGCCCAAAATATCAAAACTAAACTGCAGTTACACCGAATTTCAACTGATGAAATGTCTGCTCTTAACATCAGCCACATTTGCTTTCAGCAAGGTGCTAAAGATTCCGTTTCTTAGGCCACTCCCATCTCTATTCATGGGAATCAAGTTCTTGTAGACTGTTGCTTGGAGATAGCAATTGTTTTGTAAGTACACAGCAGGATAAACAGATGGATGCTTACAATATGAACATGGTGGGTTGATTTCCATAGAGAAATGGCAGAGAGGTAAGAGAAATGAGGAAGAGGAGCAGGAGAACAAGGAAAAGGAAGAAAGAAAAGGAGAAGAAGAGAGAGAGACAGAAGAGAAAGAAACAGAAATTGGGAGGGAGCTCTTGTCTTTTTGTAATCTAACTTTGAAAGTAAGATATCATCAGGTTTTGTTTTATGTTTTTGTTTATTTGCTTGATTTTGCAGCACTGCGATTAAACTCAGTGCCTTTACACTGAGATATATTCCTATTCCTTTTTTATTTTTCATTTTGAGGCAAGGTCTCCCAAGTTGCTGAGGCCGGCTTCAAGCATGGGATCCTCGCGCCTCAGCCTCCCAGGGATTTTGGATTGTAAGTGTGTGCCACCACACTCAACTCCTATAGATTTTGATCTTTCCTTGAGATATCACAGCTTCATTTTCAGTCTTAAGAATTTATGCAGAAATATCTTGCATACCCTTCACCCAGATTTCACCAATTAAATTTCTTACAAAACTGTAGCAAGATGCCAAATCCAGTATATTGATGGAGATACATTTCATCATTGTTATTCAGTTTCTCTGTTTATTTCTTTTTAATTTTGTTGGTCACACACGTATATTTAATTCCTTACAATTTCACTTGTATGGATTACTGCAGTCAAGATTAATCGAACTGCTCCATCAATATAATCATCTGTCCTTTAATCCCAGCATTTGGGAGGCTGAGGTAGGAGGAGCGTTGTGAGTTCGAGGCCGGCTTGGGCTACAATGTTAGTGCAAGGCCAGCCTGAGCTATATAGTGAGATCCTGCCTTAAAAAAAACCAGGGCTGGGAGTTTGGCTCAGTGGCTTAAGTGCCTGTCTAGCAGGCGCAAGTCTGTGAGTTTGATCCCCAGTGCCACGAAGAAAAAAAAAATGTATATATATATATATATATATATATATATATAATCATCTATCATGCATCTTTATAATCATCCTTAATTCTTTCTACAAAACCAGTCCTACTCCCTAACTCCTGGAACCTACTAATCTTTTCCCCATTTGTGTAACTTGTCATTTGAAAAATATTACATACATGAAATCATACAATATGCAACAATTTTGTATTCTTCTTCACTTGGCATAATTCTCTGGAGAGGATGAAAGTTATTTATATCACACAGTAGGTGTGCATCATTGCCTAATCCCACCTGTTGAAAGACATGTGAACTGAAGCTCATTTTAGATTATGATCAATTAAGTTTTGACAAACATTTATATACAGGTGGTTTTTAGTGATGGTAAGTTCTCAATTCTCTGAAAAAAAGTGCTCAGCCATACAATTGCCAGGCAATTTCATGTCTAATCTTCTCAGTAAGATCTTACTATTTTTATAATATTCTTATGTTGGAAGTGGATTACTAGACCACTCTACACTCAAAGTGAGTTTCTTACAAAAGGGTAGACGCAGTAGGATTTAGGGACTGCCAAGATATACCTAAAAGGTACTGGAAGTTATCTGAGTTTCTCTCAGATACAAAATCTTTTGCAAAGTAGCTTTAAGGTATAATCAACCAGACCCAGATTGATTCAGGCTCTTGAAATAATCCATGTTGTGAAAATGCTTTGGTGAAAACACTCACATTTCTGAATTTTGTAGTTGAGCTCACCTTTCAGTTTTTTGTTCAGTAGAAACCAAAGTTCTACCTATTCAAACATGTGACAGGTCTACAGCAAGAATCAATGATTACAGAAATTAAGTCCCCATGATATTTTCAAGAGTACAACAACATTTGCTGGGGTGGTAGCACAGGCCTGTAATACCAACACTGGGGAGACTGAGGCAAGAGGATCACTGTGAGTTTGAGGCCAGCCTGAACTGCATAGCAAAGCCTTGTAACAAAAACACAAAGTCAAAAAAAAAAAAAAACCACAGCAGGATTTAAGAGAACACAAATTTAATGTCTCTTGTTTATATGACTCTTCTCCCAGACTATACCAACTCTTTCTGTCTTCAGTAACAATTCCAATGCTATCATTGCTCTGAATTTACCATCTACCCCAGGAACATTGGCCCTACCCTCTGTAACCTAGAGAAGGCTTGAAATGCATTTCCACAAGTGCCCTCAGGCACACTTGTCTGGCCACTTGGTGTCTTAGTTATTTCCCTCATCGCTGGGACACAGTACGCAAAACTCCCAACTCTAAAGGTGGAAAAGTTCATTTTGACTCACAGTGAGTAGAAGTTTCAGTCCGTATTTCACTGGCTCCAAGGCTGAGCAGCATGGCAGGGGGCCACCCCAGAAAAGTGTCTCATAATACTGAGTCAGAAGAAAAAGAAATCAAGTGAAGAGGGAGAGGGAGGAAGGTGGACCTTGCAAGCCACACCTCCAGTGACCCACCGCCTCCGACAAGGCTCCACTTTGCAACATAACATTTAACTAGAACTCATTAGTGGACTAACCCATGAAGATTGGGGGACATCTAGATACAAACCATAATACTTGGAGAACTTAAATGCATAAACACATATTAATGGTACTGGATTATTTGAGCTTGTTTATAAATGATGATAACTGGTGAGAATTGGGTTAAATCACAGTCAGTGATAACATGGACAGCAAAAATATCAATCTAAATATGGGAAAAAACACACATTTTAATGAATAAGAAAGAAGAGATGACCAAGCAGTATTAGGTGATATAGCCCAATATCAGAATGAAATTTTCATATAACATGTTAAAAATAACTTTAAAAACCTAAATATTTAATACATGTTAAAAATACCTTTATAAACCTAAATATTTAACATGAACATTCTATTCCTACTGGAAAAAGTTATTTTTGTTGTGTTTTCATTTCTCTAGATGCTTCACATGGATAAGACTTAATCTCACTAAAGTTAGTTTCTATTAATTGGCTTACTAGTCCTCACTCTATCCCTCACTGTGAAGTCCTAACGCAGCCATACTGCAGATCTCACAGAACGGCTCATCCCTCCATTGATCCCTGACTCTCAATATCTGACTTAAAAGCTCACCAGATTCCTATTCTGCTGATTTTCCTCCAAATGACTATGTTCAAATCAGAGGCACAGACACCAGAACAAAAAACAGTGAATAGGATATAACTGAAAAGAAGGCAGGGCGGGTAATCACTTAAAGGCCTGGAGAACAGCAAAATTTAGACAGGTACATCATCTACAATTCTGATTTTTTTCCCCCTTGGTCAGTTGTACATTTTGTGATGCAAGAAATTTGAATATGTGTTTCATTCTGCTTAAATGTTCTGCCCATGTTCACATGGATAATTGCTACTTTTCATCACAGCCTTATGTATCCTTTTAGCATAATCTATTCTTTTATCTTCTTTGATCACATACAGTTCCCACCACCTATTTAATGTTGCCCTTATCCCCTTAGTTTTCTAGCTTCAGCAAAATAGATAAAGCACTTTTGCTTTTCACTACAGGATTCCTGCATTTAGCGCAGTTCTTGAGACCCATTTTGTATTCAGTAAATAAATAAATTTTAAGTGGTTAATAGTGTGAATGATTCAATAATAAAGGCCAGATGACTTTCATATAAAATAGACAAAATTCTAGGTAATGACCTTGTTGGATCAGGAATGAGTGGCAGGAATCCAGTAACAAAGTATAATATTTAAAATCATGTGTCTAAACTGTGAGAGAACTGGAATAGACAGAAAGATCTTTCTCACAAGCGAAAAGGTACTGGTTCTTTTTCTTGACAAATACTGAGTTCCTAGAATATAAAACATGGGTTTAATTTTAAGAGAAATGTTTCAGCCTAATTACAGGAGCTACACATTCTGAACAAAATGAAATTGTATCTGATACTGACACAGACAACATATTTTTCCACTTAGGAAACATTCAACTATAAAGTAAATTTTGTAGACTTTTTATGATATCTGTGAAGTGTTTTAACTCTGTAAGTAGCATAAATAGCCTTCAATGAATATATTTTCAATTTAGAATATAAATGTACTGAATACTTTTGACTTGACAATCTTTTAAGTATATTTAGGACAATGATGCTATATGGATTATGCTATTGTGTGCAGAAGGGTAGCTTTTTGCTAATTTCAAAAATAATCCTTGTTCTTTGCAAAAAGGTGTCCCTTTGTAAGTTGAATAAAGCATGCAAACATTTCATGGAATTATCATCAAATACTTCCAATAATCCATTTTAACTTTCAAGTTTTCTTGTTGCATCAACTGCAATATCAAATTGATAAATTTAAGTTTGATTTCCTTTTCAAAAATATCTTCAGTTAAAAGAACAAAAAGAGGAAGTAATCTCCATCCACATGACTAGACTAACAGAGTCTAGACAAGAGTTAAGTAAAAACATTATGGTTTTGTAATAAGATTAAATCAGTTCTTGATTGCAGTACACAAGGCACTTTTTTGCCAAATCATCTTAAAGCCTTGGTAATAGCCACAATTTTAAGGGAAGTGTTACTAATGAAGACTATTTTCTCATATTTCAAATGGTACATTTTGATGAATCTTAAGTGCAGCAGAATATCTCAATGGGCATCTTCAAAAAAAATTTTTCATAGTAGGAGGATGGTTTGTTATCAATTTTTCTCTCTAATATTCTGCATCCTTGTTAGTTCTTAAATTTTGAACCTAATAAACTAACACAAGATTAGTTACAGTAATTTCCTATCAACACAGTCCCACACTAAATAGCCAGCCATTAGTCTTTTTGTCAAGTAGTAGAGTATCTGTATCTTGTGAAATCTAGGGGTTTCCCCAAACCAAACAATATTCAATATTTCTTAAGTAACATACGTTCTTCTGTATGTGGAACATATGCATTTTGTTTTTTAGTGTCTACTGTCATTCATATACAAAGAATCAAGATCTTTTAAAAAATTAGTGCTCACATTTTCTGTTATATCATAAATAAAGAAAAAAATCCAAGTTGAGCCTAAGTTCCATATGTGCCAAAAACATTATAAGTAGAAAACATTTCATAAGCAAGCAAACAAAAACCTCACTCATTCTGGAGAAGTAACAGTGAATGTTTATTTACATTGAATACTGAAAACAATAATCCTTCATTACTTGTCAGTTAGAACTTGCACAGAGAATCAAAGCTGTCAGAAAAAAAAAACCCTTCTAAATGGAAAAGTTTTGAGAAACTGATGGTCATAAATATGCTGTAGGCTTTATTTTTTGTTCAAGTGCAAATTTTACACGTCAGAATCTTGAGATAAAATAACTGAACTGAAAACAAATGCTGGTGTGAATAACTTTTAAAGTAATACTATTTTAATGTTTTATTTGTTTTAATCAGATTTCTATGTGAGTAACTTAAACCACCACTTTGCGAGGACAATATCCACTTGTAAGATGACAGGGAACACAGACAACAGTGGAGCTGAGGAACAGCTTTTAAGTTTAGAGCTTCCTGGTCAATTCCGTAGTGCTCACTCACTGTGTTGGAGACCCCAGCTTCTTGGTGGCCGGGCATGTACAGTTTCTTCCTGAACTATGCATCAGAGAGATGCTTCAGAATTTCCACCCCAATTTTGATGAAGTGGAAATGACAAATTTCTGGTTTGCTCAACACAAAGAAACTCAGTTGAGGACCGGCAATCCCAGCACAAATCACAGACTATTGCAGCTGCTTTGAGGAAAGAATACTTTTGCTTCTGTAAAACCAGTATGACTAGAGGGTCCTGGAAGAGACATCATCTCACTATTTTCTCATATCCTAAATGAATTTTTTCAGTGGCCTAGCAGTGCGGAAACACATTGTCAATGGGATAATAATTGGACACAACTGCAGTTTTAGGCACTGAGGTACCACAATTCTTGCCACTGCCAGATGCCTTTGTGACAGTAGCAAGAAAAAAAAATCTCCTGTCTTCAATCCTGGAGTTTGCTGGTGAAAAATTCCTTTTGCATTTGGTCTTCCTTGAATAGAGAATATCTGTTATTTCCTCAGACTGAGGTGGAATGAAACTGTAGTGAACTTATTCTTCTTGAACATCTTGGTCTTTATTCTTTGTAAAGTTGCCACTGGTATTATTTTTCTTTGTTTCAGATTGCTCCACAATTTTGGATTTTTTTCACTTTTATATTACCATCTTGAAAGTTGGAAGAATGCAAAAAAATTTTTGATAGTCCTTATCTATTTTGCTTTCTATTTTGATAATCCTTACCTATTTTACTTTCTATTTTGTAAATAATTGGAAGTTTAAATAAAATTCAAAAAGTATTAATTAAATTAATTTAATTTTCTTAGTCAAATATAAGTGGAACATATTTTACTCAGCTAAAACTGGAGGCTTAGATCCATTCATTTTATTTGAACTTGCTTCTACTTCATCAATCTCAAATCTGCCCATAAGGCTATACCTATCTATGTGACAAAATCCAGTGTAAGGAAACGATGTGATAAAAAAAAAGAGTTTGCAAATTAGAACAAGAGATCTTTTCACCACCTTTAGTTAATGCTAATGCATTTCTTACAATTCAGATCATTAAAATTCTTCACAATGTTTTTGGAACCAACAGTTGTGAGCATACTGTCAGCACTGCAAGCAAACATTCAATGTGAGGTTCTATTTTAATAAAAATCTTGGTATGTTCTTTAGCATATACATGCTACATAAAAGAAATGAGCTTTACTAGAATTCTGTCTTCTTTCATTTATAAGATACAGGATTACCAGTGTATGATGGAGTTAAATACTCTTCTATTTATTTCACGTGGGAATTTGCAGAAAACACAGAATGGGCATCAAAAATAACAAGTGTTTATAGTACTTGGAAAGTTTGTTTATATTTTAGTTTTTTAGTTTATACCAAAACTAGAATGCATATATATGATAATCATGAGATTGATACTTATATATATAACTTCACAGACCTGAATGTTAGTCTTTGTTTTTCTCCGCATGTGCTGCCTTAAATGCTTGATAAAAATATATCCAGAAGGCTTTGGGAACACAATTATATCATTAGCAACTGAGAAATATTACACAAATTTTTATTAGTCACTGTCAGCAAACTGAGGGGCAATTTGTCATTCATTGTTGTATACATACTATTCCTTTACAAATATTTGTTGAACAAATAACTTCAAATAATTACACTTACCACTAAAATATAATAATTATATATTAATATTTATCCCATAAATATTATAGGAGCCCACAGAATGAGAGCATGGGGAGCCAGGAAGAGCTGGGGCCCGGGAACAGAGGAAAACATCTTTGTTCTGATTCAAATAAATTTTAATTTTAAACAGTTGTATTCAATCTGAGTACATTATTTGATAAATTATATAGACATTCAATGAATCAGACACACAAGTTTAAATATCACACTGACCCTCTAATATGAAAACCCCAAAATATAAATAAAGAGCAAAATAAAAAAGAGAAAACAGGAAGTAGGGAAATCAATGTATCACCAAACAGAGAGGATCAAGAGAAGAAGGGAGGGGTTTCTGGGGAGGGAAAGCAATGAAAAAATAAATTGGAATGTGTTGTGTACATATACCAGTTCCCCACAAGGAATACAAACATTATGCACAGAAAGTATATACAAATAAATCAATAATAAAAAAGAAAGACATTTGTACAATCTCCTTGACATCCACTTGCTTATTTGATATTTGCTTCCTTTTAAAGAGCATGTAATTAAAAAACGCTTAACAGGTTTTTTTTTTAATAATAAAAAAGAGGAGATGTCTTTATATTGAATTTTCGCTTCTATAAACTTTGCCCCCAACACAAACTAAAACACCCTCAAAGATGCTACCAGAGTCACTTTGTACATAACAAGGCTTTTAAATCACAGAGGTCCATCGCTTAGGAGCCCACAGAATGAGAGCATGGGGAGCCAGGAAGAGCTGGGGCCCAGGAAGAGAGGAACACATCTTTGTCCTGATGTGCACTAAGCATGTGTCTCTTCACACATTAGCCAACCACAAAGCTTGTCCTTTGCCCATTTGGTTCCAGATGGTTTTATGCAAAGAAAATACATGTGCAAAGCAACCTTCCATTAAATGCTATTGTGTTTTTGTCAAGCCCATATTTTAGTCATATTTTCACAAGTCAGCTTTCTTACTTAGGAGCTATTGTGGATATTACAAAAAAGCAAAAACTAGGATTATACAATTATAAAAATAAAGCAATATGAAAATGGCAATTGATAAAGGAAAACAGAGATGCATAGATTACCCCAGATACAGATACACCTAGACTACCCAGATAAAGGCCAGGGGAACAGTGCAGCTTTCCTGGGCCAAGTGGATTACAACCTGAGAAGATAAATTTGTCCATAAGCAACATTTCCTGTGACAAACACCCACTTTGAATTTATTTGAAAAAAAATAAAAGCAATTGTTAGCAAACTTTAAGAACTGTGATACATATATTAGATAAAAAGATACAGTCTTTGCATAGTTTACATCAGTAGAAAACAGTTTTTTTCAGGAAAAGTGCAAATGGTAGCAGTAACCACCCATGTCTGTTCTTTTTCAGGTAAACACCAATAATAATTTAAAAACAACCACCTAGTGATAGTTCTAATCCATGCTGGGCTATACAGCCACTATTTCTTTGGATAAAATTACAATTTGGGGTATAGAAGAATAGTTAAGAATAAAAAGAACTATATAATATGAATTTACATAAATCTAGCATCCCAGACAAAAAGGCTGACTATGGAATAATTTTAATGCCATGGTATTACTAGGTGCATTTTTTTTAAAGCTTCAAATACTGCAAATAGCTTTCACCAGAAAATACAGCAGAGCTCAAAACATATGATACGTTCTTTCAGTTGTCATGAACCTGAAGGATTAATGAAATATAATCATTCCATAAAAATATTCAGAAATTTGTCTATCTCCTAGTATGTAAGCTTACCTCAGAAGGTAAATGTCTTGGTTACTTTTCGCTCGTTGCTGAGACAAAATACCTGACATCCAAAGTTAGGGAAGGAAAGGTTTATTCTTACAGTTTCTCGGGAGTTTCAGTCCATAAAGTGGGCTCCAAGGCAGCATGGGACGACGGGGCTACAGTTCATGGTGGCTGCAAGCTGCAAGCTGCAATCCGCGCTGGCGAGAGAGAGAGAGGGCAGAAGCCGGGAAGCAAGCAAGAGGAAGACCCGCCTTCCCTTATACTGTATCTCAGCTCCACCCCTGGGCGGGTGTAGCAGTCACGTCATTAATCCTGGCGTCATTAACCCTGGCGCTAGACAACAAACTGATCACAAGTGTCAGACTCTGCCCCATCAAAAGTATGAGGACTTGGGGGTACATAGCATATCCTATACAGTAAATATACTCACAATTAAATTTGCACACATTGATATCTCAGTGAATTGTAAGTAGTAAAATGCTGTTGAGTTTGCAGTTGGATTCTACAGGTGATGGGGTCGTAAGACAAGGTAATACTCTTAAGACATTAATAATCACTATATTAAAATACAAGCTTAGAGATATTCAGGAAAAATGTTTCCTAAATCTTAGGTATATTACTTTTCAGGTTATTTGGTCTACTTAGAAAATTTCAATTTGTCTCCAGTATATTTTGCAAGTGAATTGTCACATTTCTGAATCCCGCACAAAAATATGTATATTTTGTAGCCATAATTGGAAACAGTTGTTATTTTTCACTAAACATGGTTTCCTTCTGAGAAGTGCAAATTTTTGTTAATAGTTCTTAACTGTTTCTTCTAAGCTACCCCTGGCCTCAGTATTCATCAGTCATTTTTAATGTGACTTTAGAATTTTGAATGACTTGGTATATTGAAAGTGGATTTTTCAAGATTTTTCCATCTAGCTCAGTGGAGTGGAGAATTTTATTTGGTCCCAAAAGATTTTAATTAAAAAGGATACTGACTTATTATTCATTTTTCCTTAGAAAATTTCTTACGGAATATATATTTTATCAATACTATAAGTTATTTGAATTTAACAAATTTTGTCAGCTTGAAACTTTTACTACAATTATATGTACTGTTTTTAGGAGCAAACAATATTGGAAAAAATATTTGACCGTTATTTCATAGGTAACAAACTCAAATGTCAGCAGGGGTAAAACAGGTAATGTAAGAAGAAAAGACAAAAAAGGTCTCATTGCAAAACAACAAAAAGTAACAGGGCCTGGAAAGACTGGACACAGTAAAATTCATCCAGAGATATCAGCTGCCACTCAATTGTCACATAAACACAATATGTGTTTGGGCCAACTTCAGCCTGAAGGCTATCAATCTGCAAACTTGTTTCAGAAATCATTAAATAACATAATCTTTGTTAGCTATTTTTTTGTTATGAAGTTGAAGAGGAGGAAGATAAATTATTGTTTTCAGAGGTGTCTTCGTGAATGTACAACTTGTGTAATCTCTAGAGACCACACACTTAGAAGACTTTTTTTTTATTTTGTTGTTAAAGTCTGAAATTCTTAACCTCTTTTGAACAAGCGATTCCCATCGTTTTGTTTTGCACGGAGTACAGTAAATCAAATAGTCGTGATTTGTTGAAGGTAATGTTTGAAGGAATTTTCTCCTGAATGAGTTAAAATGCTTCTCCTCAGACCTAATTAACTGCTGGGGAGTGTTAGAAATGGAAGGGCTTGTGTGGACTCAATTTACTCAACTTGATTCCCTTACATACAGGCATGTGTAGATGTGAGTGAAGAAAGAAGCATCCATTCTTGCCCAGCACTCTCTGAATTACCAGTCTGCAAAGAAAAGGCAATCTGACCCGATCTCATCAAACAAAGAGACCAAGGTAGAAAGTCAAAAGGACTCACTTCAAAATGACCTGCTTGAATCATTAAAATAAAAGATTTAACGGCTTCATAAAGAGAGACAAGATGCCTCTTGCCCTTCTTTTGCTTAAATGTAAAAATTAAAATTATTTTCTAAAATAGTTTACCAATCAATTATTCTGACAAACCTGCTATGCTCCCTCTTTGTCTCATTCTTGTGTGTGAAATAAAGTATCATTTCACTTCTTCACCAGAACTGGGCAACACAAATGATTCATGCTCAATATCTGGTCGTAGAGTCATCTCTCTTCAATTTTGAGTAAAGTACAGCACTAAAAAGCCATCTAATGATTTTGTAGATTCCCTAGATACCTGTAATCCACCTATTTCTTGCCCATGGAAAAAAAAGTATGAGCGTTTAACTTTAAATCTTGGAAGCCAAAGTCATAGCTGGATTAATTTATTTTTCCTAGCCATCAATGTTTTAGATTTATATACACTTTCCTGTTGTATTTGATGCTGGCTCTTGTTGCTTTGCTGTTGTGCAGGTATGACTAAGTACTGTCTAGTTCCATGGCATCAGGCATCATTTGTCTTGGGTTCTACAGGCTGGTTGCATACACGACAGCACACAGTGACAGTAATTTGCACTGATCTGCCCCCACTGCTAGTCCCGCTGCCACAAATAGCAATTGATTATTATGCTGCCGTGTTATTGACTGTCACTATGAACACAAGCTTTATTTCATTTTTAAAGTAACATGCTGCAGATTTGTTTAGGATAAAAGCAAAACAGGGAAATATTCATTTCTGAGAATTATTTGCAGTCACAATTGTAACTTTAAATTCTGGTCATAAAACATTTACTTTACCTTAAATCAACATGAACAAAAACTTTATTGTGGTATTTATTCCAGTGCAATGTAAATACATGACTTCCAAGAGCCATAAGAAAATCAGTATAAAACTGAAATATTTTTCCTAGTCTCAGTTTCAGGGGAGATGTGCATGGAAAATGAGGAGATACCTTTCTTTACCTATTGCTTTTCTTTCTCCCTTTCATTATCTGCTTTCCCTGTTGAAAAAAGAAGAGTCTTATTTCATGCACATATTTTTGAACCACTAATATTTTAAATTCTTAGTTCTTTTAGAGTTCTGTCACGTCATATTTCTTTACCTCACTGCCTACCGAACCGGCCAGGATGGGTTCTTGTGCTTAAAACTGAAGCTATACAGATTTTGGAGTCAATGAGTATTAAAATTATATTGCTGATAGATATGTCTTGATTTGTAAATTTGTGCTTTTCTAAACTACAAATTGGACTTTTCTCAGCCTTTATGGCACAATATTACCAGGTAGCAAAACTGATTATTTTCTTACATGATGCTGCCAGGACTCTAAGATGCTTGTCTATTCCAGAAAGTATATTGTGTTTATTTCAAATTAGAAATTTGAGTTACATAAAAATAAATTGAGCTTAGGAAACAAAGATAAAGGCAAACTATGTGAAATCTCAGGGACCTTAACTGTCTAGTCAAGCAGCTATTTGCACTCCCAAGAAGTTAGTGGGGAAAGTGAGCTCAGGCTAGAACAGAGCAGTGAGCACTTCAACGTTATTACTGAATGGAGGAAACAGCAACGAGTTCTAACACTTTGGGACAATAGAAGGGATGTTGCAATACCATCCTACCATTTAATTTGGACTTGTTTGTTAATTTTTTCATAGAATGCCATTATTACAAAATAGAGATCTTTTTCATCTAATCAAGGTAACATTAAAATATTTAAAGTCATTCTATTTGCTGGCCTGAAGTACACTGTCAAAAGTATAATCTATTGATGGACAGAAAGTAATTTTTTTCTTCCACTTTTAGACCACCCAGGATTCCAAAATCTGCCAAATGCAAGTTTTGAAAGGATATCATGCTGGGAGTTCGGCTCAGTGGCTTAAGCACCTGTCTGGCAGGTGTGAGGCTGTGAGTTCAATTCCTAGTGCTGGAAAAAGAAAATAATCGTCATGCCAGTCGTGGTGGCGCATGCCTTTAATTGCAGCACTTGGGAGGCTGAGGTAGGAGGAGCATTGTGAGTTCGAGGCCTGGGCTACAACGTGAGCACAAGGCCGGCCTGAGCTACACAGTGCGACCCTGCCTCAAAAAACAAGGGCTGGGAGTTTGGCTCAGTGGCTTAAGCGCCTGTCTGGCTGGAGTGAGGTTGTGAGTTCGAACCCTGGTGCCACCAAAAAAAAAAAAAGAAAGAAAGAAAGGCTATCATTGCCATAATTGTCGCTATCTATGGATAACTTTGTGCTAGTAAAAAAGAAAAAGGATATAAAGGAATTATGAAACAGTAGCAGAAAGACCAGTCCTGTGCCTTGTTTGAGATTTAAGATATTCTATGCCCAAAGCCTCTTTACAGGCAAACAGAGGGCAGTTTATAATTAAAAAATAAAAATTATCATGTATTTTGGGTATGCTAAATCTGTCAATTATTTAAAGGCATTTCCACCAGATATTTTAAAAGTTATAGCTACAGTGTCAATGGTCTAATATGGACAGCTTTTCAAAACAATTTTAAATAATATAACATATAGAAAAGTTATTTTTCAAATTATACATCTTACACAAAGAAAATGAAAGGTAATATTCATTTCACAGTTACAACCTACTTCAAGTCAATGTTAAACAGCTATATGTTTATCAATTAGAATTATTGCTCTGTCTCAGACTCTCTGTAATTCCATCAAATAGTAATTTGCTTTTTTATGGTAATAATCCCTCCACATTCTTTCCTTTCATCTGTATTCTTGTATGCTATTTGTTGTTCAGCTAAATCCCTATTATAAAGTCCTGTGAGTTCCAAGAGTCTGATGAATAATTGGAAATGCTTTATCCTCAAGCTTCAAAAAAGTGCTACAAATAATTATAAGCAAACATCTTCTGTAATGTCCCATATCAATCCAATCCTGCTTTATGCTGTTTGTACTTTAGATAGAGAAGGAAACAGCAAGATCTTGGGTAGCAGCTCTTGCAGCATAAAGGGGACAGATGTTTTGGTTTCCATTGCTTTTTCTTCTGCCTTCTCTGTTCTTTCTGGCAGCCTGAACTACTCACTACAATACGTTCCACAGTTAGTCAAGCTTGTAATTTCACAAGGTACAGTTAATTATTGATCAATCAAAATGAACTTCATAATCCTTTTGGCAACTCATGCTATACTTGAACTCTCTTGCCTATAAAATAGCTTAATGGTCTGCAGTATAATGAACATGAAGGATATGAACTAGTGTTCAAAGAGCAGGCAAATCCTACCTTTTCTGCTAGTGCCAAGTCAGGATTATTCTTCGCAATATACTACATACTCAGTTTTTTTTTTAGCTCACCAACTAAATATAAAAGACTTTTCTCAACTCATCCAGATCCCAGATGCAAAGCTTTCATACCTTCTCCAAGAACTTTTATTCCATGTACAGTATTTCATATTCAAAGACACATTTTATTCTTAATTACTTCTACATAAATCAGTTTCATCTGATTATCAGAGACTCCTGCAGTGAGTCACCAATTTCCTGCAAGGTGTTGCAGTGGACGATGAAAAGAAAGAGCAAGAGACAAAAAAACAATGCAATGGGGATCTGGGATGGCCAATTGTTCATGGGGAACAAAAGGCCAGGAGGCGGCTAGAACCTTCGTATTTATTGATCACATTTACATTGAGAAAAATGGTGAGGCTGACTCAGAGGGCAGCAGGGATCTTAAACTAACAAGAATCTTATTTTGATGAAGACCATGGAGAGAGAGTACATATTAATAAGAAGTCTGTCCTTTCCCCCAGGTGAAACCTTTTTTTATTACTGCTTGTTTCTCAAGGAACTAGGATGTCTTTAGCTAATGTAATCATGTCCTGGTACATCACAGCATCATGGGACCAGTGAGGCCTCAGCTGTGACCAGCGGTTCACAGAGTTATGTTTTCACATATTATGACCCACTCACATGGAAAGATACTAGGTCTCAAACAAACCCTAATCACAATTTAATTATGAAATGATTTTTCACCAAATATTATATAGAATTGCTCTTGACATCAGATAATAAACTAGTTGTCATAGTTGTGCTTTTGGTACAACTGTTAGTTTTCCTGAACAGACACTTCGACTCTGTAAGAAATGAAGAAGTTTGCACATCAAGGTCTCCTGACTCTTCTTCTCTAAATGAAAATAGGCAATGGGAGTAAAGTCACCAAACCTTTGGAGCTTACATATGACATGTATGGAGAAAGATGTGATAATTGATTGTTAACTAAATTGATCATTTATTGAGAACCTACCATGTATCTTACACTTGGTCTGAAGGACACATAAAGAGTACATGGAGTATTAGAGGCTAGAAAGTAAGTTTTATCATATGTATAATGGACCAAGTTTTCAGTAGCGGGAATTAGGGGAAGAGAAACTGAGGGGAAAATGTTTAATTATTACTATGTGAGTATCCAATTTCACTAAGACTGCTATCCTAATGTTATCTTCCTCTAAAGAACAAAATTATTCTATGATCCAGACAACCTTTGGTCCATTGTGCATAAAGTACCGAACACCCCTAGTGTTTGAGATACTACATTTGCTACCATGCAGTGATGGTTGAGCTGAGGTTCCTTTCTGCAGGGTTAACCCACAAGCTCTATGGGTTCCTTTAGTTTCCCAAATTGATTTCCATCTGGGTGAGCTCAATCTTAGGGCCATGTCATGCTTCTGTGGAGATCTCTTGTGTACTTTTGCCTTTTTCAATAGTACCATGTAAGCAGAAACTCAAATGATTTAAAATAACTGGTGTAACTTTTTCATTCAAATAGAAGAAGTTGGCCAAGATGCATAAAACATAACCATATTTTTAGAAGACATTGCAAAGTACTATAGAGGTAAAGGCAAAAACCTTCAAAATTAAAGAACACTGTGACTAGTCATATCAGGAGATTTCCAGATTTTATGGTTTATGAAGTTGGACTCATTAGGATTAGTCATTTTCATTAAGTATGGATAAACTAGACAAGACCAAATGGCAAACAAGAAGAAAGGAATTTGAGACCAAATATTCAGTGACAGGAAATGTAGAGATACATATTTGGTGCTCGTTTGCTTTGACTGTATGTGTACCAAGACCACTAACCTGCTGCTAGAAATGCTGATGCATTTGATGAGTACACGACAAACGTGAGTTTGAGGACCATCATGTGCAAGCAGGAACTTACTGTCCCACTCAAAAATGTTCCAAGGTATTTCCCTAAGTAGCCAACTTCTTTCCACTGAGGATTAAGTCCCACATGTACTTTTACTCTGGCCAAATTGTGCTCTCCTGCCTCTCCTGCCCATGCTCTGGGTGGATACTGCTGCCTCAGAGACATCCTCTAGGCCTAAGGGAAAAAGCAGTTACTCTCTGTGCCCAGTGCCCTCTAGTGTGGTGCACAGCCTTCCGCTGATTTCTTATGCTAGAGCACAAGTTGATTCGTGACTCTGCCCAACATGTCACAGGTTTGAAGATGGCAAGGAAAATCAACATTGAGCCACCATCTGCTCTAGCCGGTGGCCTTCTTGGAGTTGCATTTTGACACAAAGTAGTATTAGCTTACCCATGATTCAGTCCATCTCCAGCTTACAAAATTGAGTACCCAATACAGCTCCCCAACTAGAAGATTTCTGAACCATGGAGTGTGAACAAACATCCTGATAGGAAATGTATCTTTCTCTCTCAAATCCTGGGAAATACTGTAGCTTTACCTTTTTCCAGGACGTCTGACTGCCAGCATCTGTGGGCTACACTGCATCACAGCCAGCATGGTATTCAGTCCTAACAAAGAAAGTAGGTTGCAGATGAAGCGATCAACCAGAAGCAGATCTTCTAAAAAGCTGAGAAGTCCTGCCCCGGGCTCTGTTCTGATTTTATATATATAGCTTCATATTTGTATTTTTTCTTACAGAGAAATTCAATAATAGTAAGAGTTTTATGCACCACAAAATCTAAATCTGACCCTGCTTCCACCACAAAGATATTAGAAATTTTACCTTCAACCACACCATTCATGAACCAAGCTCCTATCATCAACCTAGTCTCAATTACTTTCTCATTTTTTTTGTCTTGCTAATTCTCATCACTTGGAAGAGTTGATTAACAAGAACATAGACTTGTACAAACCTGCAAGTGTGCACATATCCACACACATTACTCCTTACACAACTTCTTCTTTTATAGCATGGACTAAATATACAGAGAAAACATTATCAAGATAAAAATCATAACTGGCATAGAAATACTTGAACTTTGACAATCTTTTTCACTATCAGGTAAGTATTTGTGATGACAGTGATTATTTACATGTTCTTGAGTAAATAACCCATTGAGACAACTATCTTTAAAGAAAATTAAAGACTAGCATTGCTGGTAGGTTGTAGATAACAAATAGAAAATTTCTACATTCACACTTCAAGCACTAAATTCTAAGCAACCCACATATTCTTTTTGTATGAAGAAGATATGTAGTGGAAGATGTAGCCAAGGAGATATTTTCTTGAGAGCGACAAGCATCTGAAGTTTACTTTGCATTTTTAGAAATTTGGAATGCAGAGGACAATCCTGGTGAGAGAAAGCATTAGCAAAGTTAACCACAAGCATGGCTCATGTCAAGAGAAAAAGCAAGGAGATAGATCCCAGTGTCTGTGATGTAGATCCCATTCCATAGAGCCAGGCACTGAGCAATTCTTACAGTCACAGAAGCAGCATCCCTGTGACGGCCTCAGTCATGGGCTAGGTGAAAGAGTGCCTGCATTGTGTACTTAGATGCTTCATATGATAATAATGACCAACCAGGGGACCTCTTGCCCTCTGATGAATTTCAGGAAAAACGTTTCCCTCAAAGATTGACATATTGAAGGAAATAAAAGTCAAACAAAGTATGACAGTTTAGCCAGTTTGTACCAATTAAAATTTTAATAGAAAAATAAAACTTGTTAAGGCTCTTTTGAGAGAGAGTGAGTATGGATCTTTCCTGTCCCCAAATCCCCACTAAAATTGGTCTCCAAGTACCATTTGGTGTATTCATGCCACAGACACCTGCTATCAATCAATACCACCAGCATTATGCAAAAGGCCTGAGCTTCAGAATCAGATACACCTGTCTATGACTCCTGATGTGACTAAATTCTGACCTTAAGTCTTCATCTACAGCTATCTTCCAAGAGTCGATATGATAATGAACTGAAATGTTACCCTGCATTGGGGATGTAGCTTGGTGATAGAATGCCACACTAGTGTGCATCGGCCTTTGGATCAATCTCCAGTACCGCAATAAATAAATAAATAAATATTCAAGGAGGTAAATGTTTTAGATATAACTGTGTACATGAATAAATGAAACAAAATTCAACAGACACAAATAAATATGCACAAATACATATCTTCCCCTTCTTTAAAAGTATGCTAGACAGAATTCCCATCCCTGAAACACAATACTCAACAAGTATAATTTAAAGGAGGAGAGGTTTAAAGTGCCTCACAGTTTTAGATGATTCAGTTCATGGTTGGCTGACTGAAGGAGAAGTATCATGGCATTACAGAGCAAATCTTACTTCATGGTGACCTGGAGTCACAACAGGGAAAAAGAGACAAAGAGGTCATGAACTAGAAATAGACCCCAAGGTTACACTTTCCTGACCTATGCAGACACATCCAAATGTGTGCTTTACTATTGTGTTTGGCATTTGTTAGTTCAATCAAATTCATATAAAAAGATTAATGGTAACAATTCACCCCTTGTCAACTTTACATTCACTTATTTTTCCTTAAACTACTGCTAATCACAAAATAAACAAATAATAAGTTAATAATTCCACTTCACATGAAAAAACTATATTTTGTACAACTGAAAAACCAATATCCCTGCCCCAAAGTTTCAAAAGTTCCTCTTTCTTATGGAACTTAGCCTCTAGGTACTTTGCCTCCAAATCAAGGGCCTCATACATGCTAGGCAAGCATTCTACCATGACACTACACTGTCCACCCTAGGAGAGATATTTTTAACAGGCTAATTATGATATCACCAAGGAATGTGCAATAACAAAATGTACAGATCTACATTTTAAGAAAACTAAATTTCCTAGTATTGAGAACATTATGGAGAAATGTACATAGAAATCACACTCAGTCATTGCAACTTTAGAAATGGAATATAGAAGATATGCACAGAACACAAGTAATACTAGGCAACAGGATATGATTTTTCAGAGAAACTGACTTCACCAAATCCTCCAACAATAAAGGCCTGTTCAATTGACATTGAAATGTCTTCTAAAGTAAGGGTCCAAAAGACCATTTCTGTGAAGGGCAAGATAGCAAATGTTTTGTTTTTTCAGTTGCATGATTCCCATCTCTACATATCTCTCCTTTATTTAGTGAGAAAGTAGCAATAGACAATAAATAAATAGGTGTGGCTATGTTTCAATAAAACTTCATTCCCACATCACTCAGCAGGATTTGGCTTATGGCCCTTATTTTGCCAAGCGCTTTTCTAGAGTAACATGACAAAAGGAAGAATATTGTTAAGGATGAAAGAATCGGCTAAGGAAGATGATGGAGGTACAGGAAGTGAGCAAGATCAGCATGAAGAAGAAAGTGATAGTAAAGAGTATATTTCAAGTTCTTACCCATTTTTCTGCATAACTGTATGACAAAAAGCTTTCATCTTAGGATATGACAACATCACTTGTTTTACTGAGAATTTATGTTTTACATGATAGAATATATTACTTCCAAAACCTAGTGTGTGATAGTTAGGATATCCTGACCTTATTGAAACTGCATTTACTGCCAGGAGTTTCAGTGCTATGCTGACCAGCAACTGACCCCTCACCCCTGAAAATCTCATGTTTCAGAGAAAAGATAAATAAGATTTTATCCCAGCCCCTTTCCCAGACAACAGTAAAATATTACCACAAACACATAAACCTAATATAAAGAGACACATTTGTGTTTAATGCTACTTAGTTTGTGTTATTTAAATCTGGAGTCTGAGCCCTGTGGATTCCTGGTAAAACAACTTTGGCAAATAGAAAAATAAACTTTGCCTCGGTGGAAGATTAGTCAGGGGGACCCAGTGGAGGTTTCACAGCAGTAAAATCCATGCAAAATGAATTTGGACAAGAATAGTCTGCCTAAGATATCAATTTGCCCAAATAATATATTTATAGACTATTATTACATCTAGGGAAAAAACCCAGTAGATTGGAACTCTAAAATTTCACTGATAAAAATGATCCATTCTCAAATGTCAGCCAACATTAAAAGGGAGAATTTGACACTTTTAAATAAAAAATGATGAGCAAATTACACAAGAAATCTATGGAGACTCCTTCAGGTCTTTTTCTGTGTGCCATCCTGCTTTAAAACATGCAATAACCCTTTTTCAATTGGAGTGCTTTAATCTATGTGTATAAGGGGACTTAGACACAGTGCCTTCTCTCTTTCTTGGAGGCCTGTGTGCTGAGCTTTTTCAGATATTGATTGTGAAAGTGATATCACACCAGAAGGTACATTGATATGGTGTTGGGTAAAAGAAAACAGCCAAGAATCCTTACAGTCTAATCAAAGCTCTGTCCAAGCCCCACACTCTGATGAAATCCAATCAATAGAGACGATTAAATGACACACACTGAGTCATCAATATTAAATACACTCCATTTCCTGTGTCAGAGCTGGGTAACGCAAAGTGGACATGAAAAAACTTGAACCCACAGGTTCATTTACAGAGTCTGAGGTATATTTAAATCTGAATATGAGTGCTTGACTCAGTCCTAATTTCTCTGACAAATGAAGGTGCCACCTATGCATTTAGTCTTCGCATTATGTTGAACAGACTTGGAAGGCGCTGTAGATTGAGAGTTTGCTGCACACCGGTCAATGTGCTAATTGCTTTACAATTATTATCTCATCTACAGATATTATCTCATTATCTGTTTTAAGGTTGCAGAAACTAAGATTAAGCTGTGTTCAATAGTATGAAAGGGGGGCAGTCTAAGAAAATAAGGTATTTTGAAACAAAACTCAGTCTACAGGATTCAGTGTCTCTGGATTTTAGCAAAGTCAGACTTTAATGGCTTAGTAGCAGAAACAGTTGGCTAAATGACTCCAACAGCAACAAATAACAAAAACTATACCACCAATTTAATCAAGCTTTAGGAAGTAAATGGAATGTGCGGTCTTTATCTTTTAAAATATTATACAAGTCAAATAACGGGAAAAAAATCATTCAATGGTTATCATATGTCAGGTATGCTTCTAAAAGTTTTATAGATGTTAATGTGCTTAATGCTCAGAACAACCCATCCAGGTAGGCATGATTATATTATCTCTATTTGGTAGATGCATAACTAAGAGAGAAGTTAAGTAACTTCCATAAAGTCGTCCAGCTGTGTACACGGCTCGAGCCTGCATTTGAAGCTGGCCATCTGGCTGTAGAGTACTCCCTGTTCTCTGATGTCCCTCCCCATGTAACTTGTCATTCTTAGGGGGAGACTGTATAAACAAATTAGACATTTTAAAATGTTCACAGTGAGTACACCAAAAAGTTTTGAAACTGTATGCTATTGAAAATGTATTGCAGGAATGTAAAATAAACTTAATGAAAACATTTCCCTTGAGACAATTCGCTTCTAAATTTATTCCTGAAGAAAAGACAGGAACAGGTAGGTCACAGACTTGATTCACGGGAGTTCCTAAACAGCTGGCAGGTGATTATGAATTTTGACAGCGACTCTCTACTGTTGGCACTTTGGGCACATGAGTGAATATCAGGAAATTCTTTGCCAGAATTCAAGGTATCAAGAAGTGTCATTACAGTCAGGGGCATCCATTAAGAAAAAAATTTATCTGCTGAACATTCTTGGAATCATATTTTCTGTGATTTTCAAAGCAAGAATAAAAATGTCCACTTGTTTATCTTAATATCCTAATTACAGCAATAGTTAATTAAAGTCCTTTCCTGCTTTTGCTTAAGTATCATAGCTATCAGCCTCACCTATGTCGTATTTACTATTTTTATCTGCCCTGGCTTTGTGTGCCTCTTTTCCTCCTGGTAGGTAATCTCACTGATTTCCTTTGTCTACTTACGCAAAATAACAAATGTCAAAGCTTGGAAACTGGCAATTTGGCAATTTTAGACAATCGTCTCATGACCACATTTTAGTACACCTTTGAAGCGGTAGAAGTTCAAAGGCTTTGAGGAGACGACTATTGCTTTGCCTGTTACTATGAGTCATTTGAAGTAATTGGTCTTGTCTGATGTATGTTTTGAACTGAGGAAGTAGAGCTTTACTAGCACAATCAGATACAGGTTTTCAGCTGAGGAAGTGGAGTTTTCCTTGCAGATGCAGATGCATGCTTGATAAGGCAGAAAACAGACAGATGTGCCTCTATGCACCAGGGGAGAGGTGTGGAGAAGGAACAAATAAAACAGTTGAGAAAATTCCATGAAGTTACAGTGAAGTGCTTTTGGAAGCAGTCCCAGTTAGGAAATTTCTCACGAGCAAGCAACTCATAATTTAAATGCAGGCTTTTAGACTTTAATTTTGATACCAACTTAAACCTCCCTATTATCTTCATCATATTAAAAGTGGGTCAGTGATTTATACACAAGTCAACCAGTTAAAATAAATCGTTTTTAAATGAATATTAACTACAAGGCTTCCTACTTTTCTTTTATAAATATGGTTTCTGAGATAAAGTCATTTTTTTACTTCATTAGCTTTTTTTTTTTATAATAGGGGCTATTGTTTGAGAATCTATTTCATGTATAACAACAAACAAAACTGTTTAACTCCAGGGAAGATATCCATATATGTTATTTCTTGTTGCACCTTCTCCAATAAATTTTGTTATACATTTAAATAAAAGCATATGACCAAAATAAAATGAAATCAATGATATGCACCCACAGAACCACATATGAGTGCACACACACACACACACACACACACACGCATGTGGACACACACCATTTCCCAAAGGAAACATTTGTTACTTTTTAAAACATTTCTTGTGAAACAGTAAAAAAATATTTATTTAATATTTACAACGGATCACATATCAGGCTGGATATCAGAATAAATACACTGTAAGATATAAATATTTTCTCAAAAAATTTATAATCTAACAAGCAAAAAGACAAAGTGGCACAAGTCAAACTCATCAAAGAAATGCACAGGACAAAAGAGATCACAATAGGTTTTCCCAAAGAGGTTAGTTAACTGCTTCTGTCTGGATAAAGTCAGTGGCTGGGTGTAGGCTTTCTTGAAAAAGGAAACACTTGAAGGTAGGGTACAGAAACACGAAAGAGTATAGTCCATTTCCAAACAACCCACAGATAATCTGGCTAGAAGTTTGGAGAGAGTAAGTGGAAAGAGTGAAAAGTGGGGGGAAAAGAGGAGAATGTTGGCAAGATAAGAGACGGGTCCACCTGGAAACCGATTGTGAGTGCCATCCTGAGGCCAGAGAGAGAAGGCAGAGACTCAAGCAAGATCCTTGAACAGGGTATAGTACTGAGTTAAACTGGTATGATTTTTCCATAGTAGAAAATGGCAAAATGTTTATGAAAGAAAAGAGAGAGATAAAAGAATATTCAAATGACTTCTGTGCCTTTGAAATATTATTCATGTTTTTATATATATGGATTATGTCATAATTTGATTAAGGTATCACACTTATTCCCAGATTAAAAGCTCTTTAATATATCTCCAGGACAATTAAACTTTCTCAGAATGAGGTGAGTAACTGACAACAACAACAGCAAAATAAAAGTAAACGTTCTTTCTAATGTAAAAGTATGAAGCTTCAGTTTTGATGACATGAAATATTTTAAAACTACTTCCTGAGTTCTAGGATTTCATGCATATAAACATGTGTATATTTGGAAGAAACATAGTAGTTTAACTACTCTTTGTCACTCCCTCCTTAAGAGAAATAAAATGCTTGAGAAAAGGTTTTAAGATAGATAGAGAAAAGAATCCAAAAGATATCAGAAAAAATGTATAGCAAAGATGGCCATCTGAAAGAGCTGAATGCAAAAGAAAAAGTGGAAAATTTTGTAGAACAATTTAAAGTTAAGGAGAAAAGTACAGTAAAAAAAATAGGAAAATGAACAGTTTGTGAAGAATGGAAAAAAGTGTCAACTTATAAAATAGGTTTCATCTTCTGTTCATCTAGTTCTTAGCCAAGCTTACATAAGATGATTATATGAATTTATATACATTAAAATGAAAATCATTAAGTGTACAATTCAATGATTTTTGACCAATATTTATACCTATATGCCAAAAACACTGGCTGGTCTTATTTCCATCATGCCAAGAGGGTTCCTTTATGCTTCTTCATGGTCATTCCACAGCATCCAGACGCAGTTATTGCTCAGACTTCAGCTTACAGATTGTTTTCCTGTAACTGAACCTTATGTAAATCACATTATAGATTATGAACTATTTTGTGTCTACATTCTCTCATTCAACTGACTTTTTTATTTTTATTTTTAATTCCTCAGTATTCTTCTTTGTAATCCAGTGGTTTATTCTTGCATAATGCTGAGTGATATTCCACCATAGAAATACATCAGAACTTCTCTGATTTTCCTTTGAGTATGCCTCAGGTTGGGCCTACCACAAGTTGCTGCCATCATTTGGGTGGGTACACATCTACCTGTAGCCTTATGATTCTTTTCTCTCATAAGTACCTGGACATTGGGTTGATTGAGTATTTAACTTTGTAAGAAATAGTCACATGTCTTAAAAAGGAGTTGTTATTTTCTAATCCCATAAGTAATGTATGAAAGCTGTAGTAACTCCATAGTCTCATGAATATTTAGTATAGTTGGTCTTTAATTTAGCTCTTCAAAGGAGCATGAAAACATTTTTATTTGCCTCTACTCAAGAATTTTCAATATGCTTTTTGGCCTAATCTATCTTTTGGTGTTTTTTTTTAAATTATTTTGCCTATCTGTATTGACTAATTATATTTATTAATGATATGCAGAAATTCATTATGTATTCTAGATAGAAGTCCTTTGTCAGGTATGCTCATTATGAATATTCTCCAGTCTGAACCGCTTAGCTTTTCTACAGTGGTTATAACTGCCAAATTCAGCGAGTCCATCACCCTGTAACATTCTGAGTCTCTACCAGCTAAGAAAGCCTACTGGAGAAAATCTCACAAGCAAGCACATGGTATTTTCACAAGTGTATTCATAGCACCATAAGCTGGTTCTCTGTCCTTGTTCATGATCTTTCCATTTCTTCATTTTTAAGAACCTCTACTAAAATTTTACACTTACCCTAAACTTATGACCCCCTGTTTTTGCTCTCTTCGTAGTCAGAAAATAGCGTTTTATCATTTATTGAAAAAAGAGGGCTTTCATTATGCATTTTCTCAAATCTTCCTCCTTCATTGTTTCACAATTATTTCCTCGCTAACTCACCCCTCTATCTCAGATGTTATTTTCATGCCTTTACAGGTGATAATTCTACTGAAATTGCTATAAGCTTGAAACTTCCATGCTATCTTTTCCAATTTTACAGATGGGGAAGCTGAGGATTTGAGTTGGGTAAAAGGCCCTTGGCCTCAATATGGAGGTAGGCTGTGCTGAAGATAGGATGCAAACACTGGCAGGGTTTTCTAAACTCTACCTTTTGTACTCAGGGTTCGTTACATCTCCTTTTAGGAAAATTATCATCTTCAATTTTAGATATTCATACCCACTTTTATACCACATTGTGACCCTACCTTGCAAACATGTTCCCATTCTCCCACTATATTTTTAGTATATCTCACTGAGATTATTCCAGCTTCCTTTCAAAGCTACCACTTTCTCTCTCTACTTCTCTTTTTCCGTCTAAGGAGTTATCTATAATTCTTCAACTTATAGTTAGGTTTTAACTTTTATATACAAAAACAACTTATGTGAGAACTGTGCCCTAAGATCAATAAGATAAAGATAAGACAAGAGAATGACAACGATTATCCTATTGGTACTATCACGTTTTACCTAATATATCCCTTACTCAGTTGATTTTTTTTTTTTTTGCATTTCCTCAAGTTAGCCTACCTTGCTACTATCACCCTACTTTCACTTGGTTGTTAACTACCTTTTTAGAATATTCTCTTAGGCAATCTATTTTTAATGCTCTCTTCCTTTCCTAAATATGTGCAGTGTTTTAGTTTCTTTCTAGCAGCTTTCCCAATACCCACAATCTCCCTGAAATACAAAAGACTTCATTAATGGAAAAGGAATGTTTTTCTGCTTGTCCACTTGTAAAGGGATGGATGAAACCAGACTTGGCAAAATACCTCCAAGAGTAGCCTCAACCGTGCTATAATCTGACAATTTCAGATACAGCTAGCACTTGTGTGTTGATTACTATGTTGCTGCACTTTTCTAAGTTCTACATAGGTTTTAATTCATTTTGTCCCCCCAATAACCATATAAGTAGATACTGTTATTGTCTCAAGGTGAGTGACAAAACCTGAGGCTTGGGGAAGTTAAGTAAGTCACACAAGGGGCCATAGATACTAATTGTCTGTGCCAGGATTTGAACTGAAATAGTGTGGTTCCAGAGCCATTATTTTACCAGATTAGCTCCATGATGTTTAAATCAATAAAAAATGTCATTGGCAGGACTATGGCACTAAGCAATCCCAAGGAAGCTTCCACAAAGTCACTGCAGAAGACCTAACAAATGGAAAGGTGATTGCTGTAATTCATCTACTGTTCCAGGGACAAAAGAGAGGCAAAGGCATTTTGAGGTAAATATCCATTTGTGGTATCAAATGTCATAACTTTCATATACACTATTGTATAGATAAGAGAAAAGCAATGACATTAAAACTAAGTAAGAAGGAAAAAACAGCAAAATCCATAACCTCCTTCAGTCCTCTAAAGTACCATAACATAGAGCTGTAAGATGCATTTGCACTTCCTTGAGTACTGGATGCACAGAATACCCTGATGAATGTCATTTCAGTGCACATTATACGGTATCACTTCTCTGCTGTAACAGCAGCTTTCTGCACATAGGATAAATGTCATCTATCTAAAGGTAGACATAACTTCTAGCAACATCATGCTCCCATGTTCACCTCCGTCACTTTGACTCTGACCCGTTCTCTCTTTCTCAGGATATTTACTTTCTGATTCTTGGCAAGACTGACTGCTTCTTATTCTTCATAAGTTGGCATAAACATTCTGCTTTCTAAGAAGCTTTTCTGTATACCTAGCCTAAGTAGTCACTCTCCCTTCTCAGTGGATGTCTATTAACTCACCTTAAATGTAAAAAAATCTTATCCTGATTTAGAGTTATTCCATCTGTGTATTTCCTTTTAACTCATTATTGGTCTACCTTACTTGAAAGCAACTTTCAAGAGAACAAAGGTTTTGCCTTATTCAACATCCCATTGATATTGTTTAGAAATTTTAGTTTTTATATTAAGAAACAAAAATTAATATATTCATGAACTTTGCCTACAATATAACTTTGTAAACTTGTATGAACTTCACTATCCTGTATATATTTACCTGAAAGAATATGGACTTTGGTGTGACAGATTAAGATTCATATCTACTTCTGTTAATTAACAACCACATAATTTTGGGGGTATCAGTAATACAAAATATTTCTCTCATTTGATAAACTGAAAGATTAAATTTACCTCACAAAGACATTGTCATCATTCAGTACAATAAAATATAGAGAGTGATTAGCTCAGTGTCTGCCACACAGTCAACAGGCGATAATTTGGCTTCTTTTCTTCATTCTTCTCCCGCCTCCTGGGCAACACCTTACAAACTCATAGCCTATCATTTTATGTCAACATAATAGAAAATAGATATATATCAATCTGTTTACTTTAAAAACTCTAAGTCACATTTTAAACTTCAACCTCTTGACACCTACAAACTTCTATGCAGAAGAAAAATAAACTAGAGAAAAACAGAGAAAACAGAATGCACAGGAGAAGGTGAAGAAGAAAGGGAAAAAGAGCAAAGTATAAAATAAGTGAACAAATTTGCCTTTTGAGCAAATAGTGTCAGCTCACATCGGTTTTCATCTGGTATTTACCAAGGACTACAGATACACAGCATATAGACACAGCTCGGAGCCTTGATGACTACTCCGGGACAGTACCGATTGCCAAACACTATGCTACTGCAACATAAGAACATTCCTTACAAATTAGCAACTCTTTGCCAAGTGCCTTTGCCACCACGGCCTTTTCATAGATTCTCATGTGATAACACAACAGCTTCTTACCTTTCTTGTTTTATCTTTTGAAGTGGTAGGAAATGTGAATATTTTAGAGTGAAACAACCCAACATTTAGCTGTATATGGTTTGATTATATTCCAAAACTTGCATGCTTGTTAAAATAATTTAAAGACATTCCCCAAGGATGATATCTATATAGAAAAAGACTGATGGCTTTCTGGGGACAAATTGCAGAATTTTAAGGAGGGTTAAAATGGAGTATTTTTTATTTTTATTTTTTTGCTACAATCCCCTTTCCTCATACTTTGGGATGACCCAAGGTCCTTTGCACTGAGCTACATCCCCCAAGACAAGGTTTTACATTTTTTAGTCAAAGTCTCACTGAGTTGCCCAGGCTGGGCTCAAACTTGTGTTCCTCCAGCTCTATCCTCACAGAGTCCTGGGATTAAAAGTGGTTGTCACGCTACCAGAATGTTGAGAGCTCAGGTGTGTGCCACCATGCTCACCTGGTTACAATATTTGGCATAAATTCAATCTTTCTTTGGAAATTTCTTTAATACAAACAATATATTTTGATAATCTTTGAAATTACCAGTGCATTTGCAAACCTACTGAATCTTGAAACATTCTCATTTAATAGAACAGGGCTTTGGTCTTCGGTATAGGTCACTTGTCATCTTTTGTCTCCCTGGTGCTTCTATATACTGATCAGCTTGGTTATAAAGATGGAAGTGTCATAATATTGTATACCCTAAAATTTAAGGCCCTCCAGTAGGATCTGCCAGACCATGACAGGGATCCTGAGTCTATGGCATTACAGGTGAAAATAAGGATTTAGGATGCCAAGTTAAAGTATAGAATACAAGAGATAATCAAAATATGGTATAAGTTTAAATTTTAAAAATAAATTACAGTAAAAGACACATTACCATTAAGCACCCTCATGATACTCACCATTTCAAACACACTTATCCCATTCTTGCCACTTTCTAAAGAAGTTCTAAAAATCCTCTTTCACAAGTTGTTTAGGAGATATGATCAAAAATATGGTGAAAGTTGCTCATGAATAACTTCTGACAGAAACACAGGCGTGTAAAATATAGTGGGTCCACATCTATGATATTCATCAGATCTGGCTGTGTCTGACATCTGACTCTTACCCACAGTCAAAATAATCATGACAGAGAAATATTTTAAGTCAATTCAGGACATCAAGGGAGCCAGGAAGGCCAACTAAACACACTGAAGAAAGAGAAGTTCTAGAACTGCTTTAGAAAATGGCAAGAAAAATGGGATAACCATATTTGAAGCAAGAAACAAGGGAAATTATGTACTTTGAGGGTTAAATTATAATGTGTCTTTTTTGTACTACTTTTCAAAAAGAAACCTTTTCCATGATTTTCAGTCTTGGATTTGTGCCTTTTCGTGCACTTCAACTGAACTCTTTACTTATTCAAGCTTTGCTCTAAAGATGAATAAAAGTGCTACTAGCTAATCAGATGAGTTATCTTAAAATGTCTTTTACCAAGGTTTTAACCAAAGGAGTTCTTAAAAATGGTCCTGAGATTGCAAATCAGATTCCATGAGGTATTCATCTGAGTCCTGGCAATTCACAAATACATATGTGTCATAAAGTTTAGCATCCATGCAAACACAGCAGCTATGGTGCAGGTTGGTGAACTAGATTTGAAGAACAGAGTTCTGTTCAAAATTAGGGGACATTAGGGAACACTGATCTTACCTAACAACTTAGTAGCACAGGCTCTTCCTATCGTCTTTCTAAAGAGCCCCTGTGTGACCTGCCATGAGCATCTAATTCCTCTGCTTCTTTTTGGTGGGAGACTTCATCTCTGCCTACAAGACTCCCTCTAGCATCATCTCATTTTGCCTCCACCTAAGTTTGACCTTAAAGTGACTGGCCATGGTATGTTTCTAGTAATGATACAACTCTAAAACCTAAGAACAATGGAATGATTTTTCCCACATTATCAAAAACTTAAACAATCAATCATCATTTTTCTTTCCATCATGGATTAGTCTTTTAATAAAGATACTACTGGATGCCATTTAATATTAGTGTAAATGTAGCATGTTCACAGATCTGTGATCATTCTTTTCAGTGAAGGCTCCGAGATTCTGTGGCTTGGCCATCAGGATGTGGAAAAAATGAAAAACACTAGCACATACACTGCAATCCTATTAGCAAAGGAATTTGGTAGGGAATGCATGGCCTATTTCATTTTTATCCAGCCGTGGCCTTCATAAATTCTGTTACTGCCTTACCAAATCAGGTTCATTTTCAAGACTGTTTTGTTTAACTTGAACCCCAGATGGTTTTCCTACTTTATTTATTTGAGAAAGAGAGAGAAAGAGAGAATATGTGAGCGAATACATGAAAGCAAGGGAGACAGACAGACCTAGTCATGGATCTTTGGATTTTTTTCTTACGCATTTAACTGGATTTATGTTTAAGCCTAAACATGACCCTGACCTGAGCAGGTTCCCATAGTCAGTTCTCCTTTCATGGGTTCCCTCACTGCGGCATTTCCAAAAAGCCATTCATTGTCTCAGATTCATAGGATTTCACTCTACAAATGGCAACAAAGATTTACGTGAAAGCATTTGATGTAATCATTTTACTACATCTAATCTAAGGAAGGGAGAGCCGTTTGCTAGAATGAATCTGGGTTTGCAATGGGCTCCTGTAAGTTCGCCAGAGCATTGGAGCATTCAGAAAGGATGAGCTTTAATGTTCTGCATTCTCTGAAGATAAAACAAAATAATAAACTTCTTTTTTTATGTTTTCCCAAACAACTCCCCCCTTTGCTTTGAAAAACCACTACTCTCTTCAAATTGAATACAGTTTTTCAGAAAAAGCAGAAATTCCATGACTAAAAATTATTTTGTTTTGTTTTGTTTTTTGTTTTTTGAGACAGGGTCTCACTCTGTACTCCAGGCTGAATTTATGGCAATCCTCTAGCCTCAGCCTCACAAGTGCTAGGATTACAAGTGTGCACCACCACTCCCAGGTAAAAATTGTTCTGCAAGTGATATCAAAGTAGTGCACATGCATGAGAAGAATATAACAAGCTACTTCATTCTCACACATCTTTGGTTTTATGAACCCATATCCAGACTTTCCTTGAAATAATTATACAGCTTTGTGCGTCAGAGTTGCATTAAAAATATTTTTAAAGCATTAATATATTAAAAATAATTCAAAAGCATGCATTTTTTAGAAAAGCAAAAACTTTAATGACCTTCCAAGAAGATAAAAGAACATCTTTTATTTTTATCTAATACAAGATGTACTCACGATAGGACAGAGTACGAAAAACAGGTTATATGAGGCGTAGACGAATTCTTTAGTATATTAATATCATTTTGTTACTACTGTTACCAGAAGCAATACAAATGACATGTATTGAGCCTTCCCAGTATGCCTGATATCTTGCCAAACACTTTATACACATTATCTCGTTTAATATTTAAAATAATTCCATAATATTTAAAATAATGCATGAATGGGAAAATGTATCTATAGTGGCTAACTGGTGACTGTCTGGGCTCTGCATGCCACAGAGTCTCTCCTGCTTAGTCTACTTTTCTTTTGTTGTTATTGATCTGTTTCATTTTACAGCAGTAAGAATGTAAAAGAATTTCAATTTCCTGCACTATCCCCAAAACAGACTACAGATTAGTTCTAGTTTTGGGGCTATCATTTGCTGACTCTGGACTTAATAAAAGTGCAAGTAGTCTCAGTGCCATTTACAATGGAGAAAACTGAGATGTAGAGTAGTGGAAGCACAAGCAAAAGTGACACACTGAGTATCAGAAAACTTCAGCTATGTTGACACTGGCAGGAATAATTGCTGTTAAATTTGAGAATCTGTGTAAATAAGACAAAATTACAGAGCATTTCTATAAATGTTACAGTTTACAACAGATAGAAATTTCACTGTAAATTTGACGACTTTATAAATACTTCATTAGATGTACTCTTAGATATACATTATTTCCTCCTATTCTACTAGCACATATAATATGAAATGAGGCTTAGGTAATGGTTACAAACAATTAGAATGACTTTGATTGATTTGACTTTCAGAATTTCTTGATATTTTTTGCTTTAACTAAGAATCATAACTTAATTCTGATTTTAAATTCCTGTTTTTTTTTTAATGTCTTTCTTCCTTAAGCTAGATTAAACTAAAACAAACATACATTAGAATTTTCAAAGTAAAATCTCAGTTTTGCTCAAAAGGAAAATATGCTGGGCTTAAGATTATTTATTATATCTCTGAATCTAGAACTCAGTGAAAATCATTTTAAATTTTTAGTGATTTTTCAAACTCTCAAAAAACCTACTAAATTTAATGTTTACTAAATAAAATGATAGCTCAATTCTTTGTTTGAAGATATTTAATAATTTTGATTAAACAGTTGAAATCAATGTACTTGATGTTAAAAATCACTATAAAGTGTGTACATTACTTGCTGTGTTTACTGGCACCAGGACTTCTTTTCTTCTCAGAAGTAAGATTATATTGACCATTAAAGAAAAGAATCAAAGTCTCAGTTGCAACTTTTGAATGTTCATTGTTCACTATTGGGTATTTTATTGCAGATTTTTTTTACATAATAATCTTAACTCTGAACTTAGCAGCAAGCAATAGTTGATACATTTAAGGAACTCATAAATGATGGGCATATCTAAACTTAGAAGTAACAATATCCAACAGATAAAAAAAATTCTTCTTGTCTGTATTCTTTGTAATGTGTTCTAAAATATCTGAATTTAAACTCAATTGACCACTAAAACTGATGGAGCAAAATATTTTGAAAAGTATGGTAAATATATGATTTCCCCAATAGACTGAAACAATACTTTTATTCTCCTGAGTGCCTATTAAACCCTTTTACAAAACTGTCTTTATATTCATCTAAAAGTATGAGACGAAGTTAAAAATAATAGACAAGATATAAATCTCTTGATTGATTTTTAAGAGTTTATTCTTTAGAAAAAAAATAAAAACAAGCAAAAGCAAAGTTGCAACTGTACATATACAAAATGACTGCAAACAACAAAATGCAGGAAATTGGACACACTATCGATGCAGACAGAATTTCAGATTTCTATCACAGCTCATTTTTCTGCCTGTGATAACACGGTGTATTGTCAAGCACAGGACAGCCTGGGGTTCTTCAGAGAACAGATGGCAGCCCAGTTAGGCCAGACAGGAGAGAAAGGAAGGTGTGACCACCCAGGAAGTGCTGGTAAATTATTCAGTTTGTTCTTCTCGCCTTCAGATGATAAAAAGTACATTGGAAGGTGCAAGCCAGTGCCAATGGTCAGCACCGCAGCTGCGTGGAGGCACGGAATTTCCAACCCAAGGGAGTGAAGTACAGTGTGGAAGATAGAAGAGCAGTTGGGAGGTCTCACAAGAAGTCAGGAGATGATGATGCAACCTTGCCACAATGCCCGAGGACAAGCAGTGCCCTTGAAATACAAACAAAAACCAGTTAAACTCAGATCCAGGGTTTTTCCTTGAAGAACCTCATGTACTTTGGAATACAGGTGAGATGCAGGACTTTAAAAATAAGAGCAAATATATTCCAGTTAGGCAGCTATTCTTGCTTCTCATTTTGGAGTGATTAAGAAACATAAATAGACCTCAGAGAAGAAGTAGCAATAAAACTGAAATGCATGAATACAAGACCTGTGAAGTTCTGGGAAATGGTAACGGAAGGAGATTTTTGAATCACCTAAAGGATTATCTTTGAAAGCCTCAACTGATTATATTAGCATTATCAAAAACCTGGCTATTTTTTTTTGTGGACAAAAATTATGGGGAAGTAATGTTTTATCAAAGGATAATTTTTGAAAAGAATTACCTTCATTCTTCCTACCAAACCCAAAATTTTGGGGTATGTCCTGGGTACCCTGGGTCTCCATCTTATTTTACATACCAGCACACTGTTTGCATAAGATCAGTATTCATAAGGCTATTGCCTAATAGTTTAACAGAAATTTAAAAATATTCACACAGTGTTTATGTCAGTGTTTTGCACAGAATAAGTTGGTACTGTATCTACAAAAAGAAATGAAAAGGTCATGAATTTGGAGCTCATAATTCCTGCAATCACTTGTCTTTTGCTGTATAGATAGCTCCACCCAACCCCACTTGCTTTTATCCACTACACTCAGTGAAAAATTGGCAGGAATAGAGTGGAAAGGGAAACTGTTCTTGGTATAATAAATAACATTCAAAGCTGAAAGAAAGAGGGAGGGAGAAAGAGAGACAACAAGTGACAATATGGGAAGAGTTTTAAGAACCAAAAACAATTCAGTGGTTGAAGATCTGATGGAGGGACACAGGGAGGTCACGAGATTTAAGGCAGTGCAGCTTCAGGATGACAATTTGTGAGGCCCTTATAAACAGAAATGAAGAGTTGAGTGTTGGCTTCCCCAGGAGGACAATAGTGAGCCATTAAAGAGCTTTAAGCAGAGAAATCAGAGATCAGAGGTGAGGTCAGCAATGTTCTTTCTGGTCTCAGTGGGAACAGACATTGGAGAGAAACTAGTGTTCAGGTCAAGAGGTGAGTTTGGAGGCTTTTCCAGAATCCAGATGGGAAATGATGGTGAACTGCGATGAGACAGCAGGACAATGGAGTGAAATGAAGGTGGATCAAGAGATTGAGGTGGCTGTGGGGAGAAGAGAGTGAAAGAAAAAAAGGATGATGTGCACCTTTTGGGTTTCATGTAGAGCTCACAGTAACCAGTATAACTTTAGGGGAGGGAAATTTTATATCTTTACTGCATCCTCAGCCTTGGATTTAAGTTATCTTTTTCAGGATCTGCCACCCACCCTTGCCTGATTCATTAATTAATAGAGGATTCAGCATAGAGATCAGTTATTTGTATTAAAATTGAAGTGTGCAAAATACAAAATGCCCTAAATTATCACAATCAGTAACTCTAATTGGTATCAATTAAGATCTTGAATTATTTCTTACCTAAAATTAATCTTGTTCCTTCAGAAAACATTTCAAAAACAATATGCAAACCATTACCACCTTGCAAGTGTGTAAGATATTGAAATATTTACAATGAATTTTCTTTTCTAAATTATACCTTCTACTAAGGAAATCCTTTCCCTAGCTGATATTTTCTGATAATAAATGTGACTATATATCTATTCGTGTGTAATAAATTTACTTGGAAAATATGCATCTATAGGTGTACATAAAAATCATAGCTTTCTTAAAATGCAAATTCATTATTTTTGTACTGGTTCCAAACTTTTTATTCACTATATAGAAGACTTCCTGCAAGAAACAAAATCTATTGTGCATTTTTTTTTTCACAAGACTGCAGGAGTGCAAAAGTATACACTGTTTCCTTCAAAAATGGAATCATCATTCACAGATGTAGATGTGTACTTGTTATGCCAAGATGAGACAGATGTGGTTCTATTCACTCAGGGACAGGTGCTACGGAAAAAGAGATAAAACATTTGTGGAAAGTGTAAGCAACTGTATCACTGTTGCTAAATAAATAAACTCTCTGCCAGAAAAACTTTACTTGCTTATTTCTCCATATTCCATCTGAACATTTATTTTAAGACCTAAAATAAATAAATAGAACTAAACTCTATTTAGTTTTATGTTCTCATATTGTTAAAAATGTACAAGACGTACATATGTTTGAAAAGATTCTAAAGGATGAGAGGTACAGATGGCCCTTTATATCAGTATTAATTAATTTAAAGCAACCTTAATCCCGGGACACTCACAATCTAAAATTTCATGCAATTTCTGGAAAGAACATGTTCACAATATTTTAGAAAAGGAAACAAGATAAAAAGAAGTTCATGAGAGTTCTAGCAGTTTGAAAATGAAAAAGAAAACCTTGATGTAATTTTTTGAGAAACAGTTTGGTGAGCTACAGACTGAGGACAGTACCAGGAGTGGAAATCTGCAGCTGCTAGGCTAGAGCAAAGAAACAAAAGATGATTTTGATTTTAAATATTCGTTTTTAAATCTGACTCCAAAAGTAGGATTGGGTGGAATCAGCAGCTGGGAGAGGGAAGGCGAGAGGAAGAGATGATTCTGATTTTAAATGTATTTAATCATAAAGCAGAGTGGAAAACCAAGAAGCGAGATCTGCAGCTGGGCTGGGGAAGGCGGGGAGCCGGGTTGGAATATTGTCTTCATTTTAAGTACACAGCTTTAGGTTTACTGGGACCCAGGGGGACAAGGAAACTTGTGAATACACAGATTCTGCAGCTTGAAGAGGTTGCAAATGGAAAACTCTGCCTGCCAATGTTGACATAAAAATAATAATACTGACAATAAGGAGAGTTAGTTAATAGGATGAAATTCAATGCAAGATGTAAAATAACAGCAGAAATCTGAGAAAAGTGTTCATAGAATTGCCTAAAATAAAAAAAAAATTCTGATTATCTGATTGTGATGTCTATTATAAAAATAGTTTAGGATCATTCCTTGAGAGTTAATAAAATAATATGCTGGCCATTGAAGTGTTTTCACTGTAGTGTTATTGAAGTGAAACTAATTTATCATTTTTTATTGTGGATTTTGAAGACAATTTCAGAGGTTGAAGAATCCATAGTATTATCTCAGAAGTTAAATTGAAATGTACATGCTTATAGAATGGCTCTGGAAATTAATCAATGAATAATCATTAATCTATATTTTAGATATTATAGTTCTGCTCTTGTACTGAGTCTATACTATTCTCTGGAAGTTGTCTTATATATTGGCTTATTTTCTTATCATTTGTCTTATAAAACATTGTCAAAGAAAATCCAATTTTACTACCATTTTTTTGATTAAATGAGACTTAAATATATAAATCTTCCAAACACATCAGTGACATTTAATACACTAGTTGTATATGTATTGACAATTCCAACGGTAGGGTTTGATTACTAAACAATTAATTGTAACTCTTTCTCCTCTTTCCTTCGGAAAGTTAATTGCTTTTGTTTGTTTATTTTAAAATTTGACTTGATTACAAGTCTCAGATTATTCAGGGCATTATTTGGATGGCTTTTTAACACTACCATTTAAGAACAGAAAGATAAAAGCACTATATCCACGGAGTCACTTATATCTAAAATTTAAAGTTCAGTTACAATGTCAACTAAAGAATTACTTGCTTTTAACGTGGAAATGTAAATAGAAAATAAATTCCATACATTCACATTCATTTTGTGAAAGGTTATTTGCTATTTCAAGATAATTTTGTTGGTTTTGGTCTTTTTATTCTCAAAAATATATGGAATGCACATATGTCACCATATTGCACAGGCATATAGAGATATTATCTATATAGAAATATAGAAAATTGATAAATAGAAACATATGAAAATATAATGAGGAATGACTTATTTTTAAGCCAAACTCCTATATCCATAATAATAAGTCCCTGAGTATAATACATAGTTCATCAAAAAGTAATCCTGTCTTATTTCTTGCCAAATAAAAATTTCAACTTGGAACAATGTTAAAAGACTGAATATTCACACCTTATCTACCTTACGAAATAAGTGGTGATTTGTTGCAGGGTGGGAAGAGTATTATAGAAGAATCTGTCTTTAATTTTTCAAAATCAGTTTTACTCACCAGATAGGCACTTTATCTATGCTTTTCAAAGTTTGACCAATGAATGCAGTTTAATACAAATATTTCCTTTTGCAGGCGTAATAGTCAAAGCCTTCACTGGTTTGGATCCAAGTAGAGATTTTACTTTGTCTGAATGCCAGAAAGCATACAAAAAATAGTGTTCAAGGGTATGAAATTCATCTTCATACCTATCCAGAAGCAACGAGTAGCAATGGGTATCCATTGTTCAGCGTCATTCTGTGTACTCTTAGCAGCTCTCTAAGTGGAAACACACTATTTTATCTTATTTACTTTTTCTTATAATTTCTGTCAATACAAATCCTGAAAGTAGGTTGTATTTCTCCCTTCCAATGGAGCTGGAAGAAGCAAGTATATAAAAAATACTGTTACTTCCTTACATTTATATTTTGTACAACCCAGCATTGATTTGCTCCTTATTTAAGCAACATTTTCTTGATAAATTAAAAAAGCAGCAATAGCCATTACTGCAGGCTATATACAGCCTCTAATATCACTTAAGCATATTACAGAATATAATATCTGGTACTTAACGACTAACTTGCATATGAAAGCTCACATAATGTCTCATAAAACCCTTAAAATGGCTTCAGTTTAAGAGTCTCTTTAAAAAAAAACACCTTCAGGGAATATTGTAAATGAAGTAGCACTCCAGCCTTGGAAAAAAAATTCACACACTTGCAGAAATTTTTAATATAAATTGAACACATTAAAAATTAATTTTGCATGACCATTTCGCATTGCGGTGCCAATGCATAGTTAAGATAAGGCCTTAACTCTTCTTTGTTTAAAGTAACATGGAAGCTCTTTGCTTTCTCTTTTCCCTTTCATCTGCACATAATTATTATTTTCATTAATCAGAAAATGGACCCCCATTTTCCTATTCTGACAGTCTCAGCTGGAGTGGAAGGAAACCCTACCTGAGTCACCAGGGTAACTTAACCATAAACTTCTAGGAAACTCATTAAAGAAAGGTGTGAGCTGACAATTAACTAAGGCAGTTTTCATCCTTCTTCCCTTTTTTTAAACTGAGGAGGCTTGAGAGAAAAGCTTACTCATCAGAAAAGTCATGTTACAAGGAAACCTGCCCCGGTTTGGTCATCACCCTCCTCTTCCCAGATTTTTGATTTGGCTATGTTCATTTTCTTTCAACCAGATCAACCATCTCTTTGAAGATTTGTGAGGCTTTTAGCATTAGTATCATAGGAGTAACACAATGCACATTTTCTGCTAAGTTATTCTTTGATGAAAACAAAAATGGACAAAAATAACAACCAATTGTACTTTTTTGTATATGTGCAGATATTTTTATTAGTCTCAGGGCCACAATTTTACAACAACCAAAGTCCCAGGGTGGGCATCAGTTGCAATAAGACATTGATAAATGTCTTTCTCAGCTGAGAGCTGGCATTGCATGGATCTGACACGCTGCAGTTTCTGTGCTTCTGACATGAACAGACAGTGTATGATGCTAGTGGGAGCTTATAAGGAGTCACTGGGGTGATTCACAGATTACATCTCCAGTGATCAGTTTTTAAAAGGTGGGGAAGGAGCTGACCTAAGAAAAGTGTTTTAGAACTTGCGTAAAAAGTGCAATATGAATTTGGCAAATAAACACAGAAATACAGAAAGCAGGAACACGTATTCAGTGTTTAAATTGGAAATATTACTATGCAAATCTTAAAAGCTGAAAATAAAATGAGAAATCTCAGGTTTAGTACAGAATCTATTGTTTATCTTACTGAGATGAAAGCAGAGAGCTTTGTGTCATGGGACAAGTCTAACAATTCTATTTTGTTAGTTTTCTTAGACTTCCAGAAAACCTTTAGAAATTTTGCAACATGCATTCCTCAGTTTTGCTAGTTCTTAAACTCTTCTTCATGCAATTTAAGGTACACAATAACATAGACCCCAAAGCCCTTGAGAAGGTAGGCATAGCCGACTGCCAAGAAGGTATTAGACTCTGGTGATGTCTTATCTTGAGAAAATCATTTGAACTCTGAAGAAATAGTGAGGCCAATGTATCTGGAAGAATTGGAAAGAATTGTCCATCTGCTTCCAAAAATAGACTCACCTTCTAACATACTCACCACAGTCATTATGTTACGCATCAAGTATCAGTTACCAACAATTTGCTTCCAATAATCCACAGGCTGGTTTTCCATTGAAATATTTCCAGTCATATTTTCAACCATTTACAGCAAAATCCAAAATTATCTCCTGTACTGTAACTTCATTCATATGAATCTAGTATGTTTCTTTTTCTTTTTTTAATAGGAAGTTTTTGACTAGTGTAAATACCAGCAAGACCAAATACTTTATAGCATTGATGGTGAACATTTTAGAACATTCAATAACACAAGGTCTGGTACACATGCCCTAGGTTCACCATCACTGCTTTATAGTCAGAAGTGAATGCACCATAATGGAGGATTCTGAAATGCACCAAATTTAGAAGTGTGCAAAAGCAAGGACAGGAATTTATTGAGAAGTTCACATCTTTGGGGTTTTAGTAATTCCCAAATAAACAAACATGAAAAGTTATTCTCTCTTTTATTCTCTCTCTCTATCTTTTAGTGCTCCATGGAATTCTGTATAAGTCTAAGTTTGAAAGAGTTCTGTAAAATTATTTCTACATTTATAAAGAATAGCTTTTAAAGAGGAGCTAATAATAAACTGTTCAGCTGATGGAGAAGATAATAGATACATAACCATTTATAAGATTAAAAGTAAAAGTAAGCTTTCATTTAATTGTTATTTTATAATATAGAAATATAAGCAGGGCTTGGTGGAACCCACCTTTAATCCCAGCACTCGGTAGGCTGAGGTAGGAGGAGCGTTGTGAGTTCACAGCCAGTTAGGGCTACAATGCGAGCGCAAGGCCAGTCTGAGCTACAGAGTGCAACCCTGCCTCAAAAAAATGGGAGTTTAGCTCAGTGGCTTAAGCACCTGCCTAGCAGGTGTGAGGTTGTGAGTTCAATCCCTGGTACCAAAAAAAAAAAAAAAAAAAAAAAGGAAATCATTTGTAATTGTTTTGCCATCTCAATAGGTACTTTCCAATAGGCATCAAGCTGATAAAGCAAACATGGGACCTCAAGTTTTCTAAAAAGTTTCTCTACCCTATGACTTCTGTAATCATGAAAATTAAGAAAAATAATGATTAAATAAGAATGACATTTGAATATCACTACCAAATTCCTAAGGGCTTACATGTGCAAACTTTTGAACAATAAAAATAATAAAATTGTTTTATAACAAATTTTTGATTATTAAACAAATTATAAAATTAAACATGACGCATATATGGGAACATTATAATCTAATTCGGCTGTACTCTGTCTTTAAAAATTCAAATATTCCTTCCTTATGGAGAATATTCATGTGCTTATCTTCCAAATTGTGGGGGACTTCCAGGAAGACGGTGGAGTAGTGAGCAGCTGAGAAAACAGGCTCTCTGGGAGGCACCTTCTGGACACTGGAGTATACCATCTTGGGAAAGACGAAAAGGAGGGAAGTGGATTCCTTGGGCCCAGTAAGAGTCTGAGGTCTGAATCAAGGCCATGGAGAGAGTGAAAAGAGAAGCTTCAATGGGGAAGAAGGTGGTAGCAGGCAGTGCCTTTGCCCAGAGCCAGACTTCCTGGGTGAGGGGAGCTGTTGGAGCCTGGGGCACACCATCACAGTGTCCATCGTGGCTGCGGACCCTAGGGGATTCTGCAGAGTGATTTGGCAGTGGAGGAGAGTAGCAGTCTTACAGGACTGTGCTGGCTGGTGGTGAGTGCAGAGGGCTCTGTCCTCTTGTGGAAGAGAGTGATTGACCAGGAGCCATTTTGGAGACTGCTGGATAGGCCTAGAGCTAAAGTTGTTGCCAGCTTCCTCCAGAAGCTCCTAGCTGGGCACAGAGCCATGAAAACTATGGACTATGGCAAGTCCAGTGAGTCTGTTCTTGGGAAGACCTGCTAAAGTGCTCTACTACTCCATCATCACGCAGTTGCTGGCTTGCGGAGATACAGTTCCATGATTTGGGTCACTATATCCACAGGTTGTCTATTAGTGAATTCAGAGAGAATCCTGGAAGTGGACTCTCCTTTTCTTTCCCTCTCTTTTCTTGTTTGCTTGTTTAGTTTAGTTTTTTTTTCTTTCTTTATTATTATTATTATTATTTTTGAGTGTGAGTGTGGTTTCTGCCCTCCTTCTGGGTGTGGTTTTGTTCTTTTCTACTTTTTGTCACTTTTGGCTCTCTTTTCCCTCAGTCGTCTACATTGGTTTCCCTAAGTTGGTGGGACCCGTTTTGCTCTCCAACCTACTTACAGTCTCTTTCTCTTTTCCCACTACTCTGTCTTCTCTTAAATCCATTTTGGGTCCTGACCTTTGAGGACAAAATTGACATACTGTGGACTTATGTATTGTATATGATTGTTTTGCATTCTGTTGTATGGTCACAAATTCAGTTTTTATGGTTGAGGGTTGCAAATCAGGGGTTGGCTCAGTCTATTGTTTTGTTGGCTGTGTTTGATGCTGTGGGTGCCACTGCAGCCAGAATTAACACGATTGTTCTGGATAGCTGTTGGTCCTGATGGTTCAGGACTGAGACTGACAGGAAGTCATGGAGAATGTTGAGGTACAGTGCCAAAAAACCAGGGACTGGGCTAGGTGAGCAATAGCTTCTCATCTCTAACAAACTGAGAAGGTGGGATCTCCCAATAGACTCAGAGCCCAGGAACCAGCTATACCTGGGAGATACCTCAGAGAAGTGATCATCACCTGGATGCCTTTAATACCATCAATAAAGCAACCCACCATAGGCAACTAATAAGTATCCATACAAATAAGTGAGGCACATAGAACTCAAATTAGCAATGATTAAAAAAAAAAAAACTACTTCCAGGCATATCATAGTCAAGATTACAGAAATTTGACACAATAATAGAATTTTAAAAGCCATTAGGGAAAAGAAATAAATCACTTATAAAGGAAAACCCATCAGTATTATAGCTGACTTCTCAGCACAAACTCTCAAGTGCTTCACTCCAAGTTCTAAAGGAAAACAACTTTCAACCCAGACTGATGTATCCCACAAAATTATCTTTCAAAATAAATGGAGAAATAAAATACTTCCATGACAAAGAACATCTGAGGAAATTCACAACCACCACACTAGCTCTCCAAAATGTTCTGAAGGGCATTTTATAAAGAGGTAATAAGGGCTACAGCTCCATGAACCCCAACAGAAGGAATCCACCAAGAAAGACAAAAAATTAGAGGGAAGGGAAAAGAAAAAAAAGAGGAGGAGCCAATAATAGGAAAACATGACAAGAATCAGTCAATACATATCAGTTTTAACTATTAATATTAATGGCCTCAATTCACCAGTCAAAAGACACAGACTGGTCAAATGGATCAAGAAGCAAGATC